>JAQFZE010003374.1:0-12722 GCA_034695245.1 Dicyrtomina saundersi | reverse complement strand
GAAAAGTGTCAAATGTTCTATTTAACTTCCTTAAGGATTACTGGATTACACGATATTCGTATATTGTATGTAGATAGTAGATTTCGTATTTAGTTAAAAATGGATATGGGTCATTTTGATTCTTCACAGGGGATATACTTCCCGGACCAATTGCTGCTGCTATTAAAATTAATTCGTTGTTACTGTACGTTTAACCCAGAACTCTCATGGAAATATTAATGGGCTCTAAATAAGGTATTTTTTATTCAATTTTACTATAATGCTACTTATAGGGCTACTTTATTTGGGAACAAAGCACTACATTGATCGGTACAATGTGTACTTCGCATACGCACCTGCTCAAGTGGACAAACAGGTGCACGTCACAGCGATGAATTTTGTTTTCGTCTCAATGTTTCTCCTCCAGATCCTCATGATTGTCTACGTCAATGTCACACTAACTACCGTAGATAAAAAGACACAATTACTGGAATCTTTTACGGTCGTGGTATTCTGTCTCACGCTAGCTTTCTTCATATCTCAAGTATTCTGTAACCTGTGCACCAACTTCATACCACCCTCTTCACTCTTGCACCGCCTGGTATGCGATGCTGAATTTCTTCCTTTATTGATTAATCGAATAATATTTAAATTGAATTTTACGTTAATTGGTGTTTATATTGGTTTTTCTATGTTGTTCAAGGTGGACATGGACGCTGGTAAAGAGGACAAGGTCGGACTGGATCCTGGAGACACTGTATCCAGGTCATCAACTAGTATAAATGACAGACAAGAGCTGATGCAACCATGGAGAGGGTCCACACGTGGAATCGAAACATCCGGGGTCGGCGCTTACAGACCAGGAGTATTGGAGAATGACTTAATGGCAAGATACTTCCCTAAAATCCTTTGCCCAGAGGGTAGTGAACCCACTGAATTGCTCTTCTCAACTATGCGCAATTCATCGACTGATGTTGGGACGGATACTTCGGACGAAAATGAGTTGAATATCCCCCGAGGGTTCGGCAGTTCAACTTATGTGTCAACGGAAATTTCCTTACATAATTTACCATAGAGAAAAGAAACTAACTGCTTGAGCCTACTAAATAATATACTTTGTATTCAATAGCATTATTTTAGAATAAATCACGTAACATAGACATATAATATGATATAACCCTAATCAGTGAATACATTTTAACGTGTATTAATGTCAATATGACTTTTAAATAAAAAATGTTTGAGCATTTGACTATACTACTATGAAAAAAAAACATGTGTTGTGCATATTAGTTTTAGTAATAATTTGAAGAAAAAACGAACCACATTAATATAATTATAATTCTTTTATATTCCGTGTTTATTAACTTTAATGTTTACTTTACAGTATTTCATTATTAATTAATATTGTAACATATTTGACACTGAATACAAATAAATGTTTTCTTATTATCAAGCTACGTAATTATAATTCATTTTATATTTATATCTTAATACTCCGTCTGTATGAAAACATAGAGCGCTACGCTGACTTTTTTTATTTCACTGCGATTCAGAGACTACATGCATTATCCTATTTATAGTTGATCTTGTATTTATTTTTGATTTACCAGTTTATCTATTTCGTTTATATTACGATTACGCTAAGACTACTTTAAGTCATGTGATGTTACTTTTTACTACTATTATTATTCTTACGACAGATTTTGCTCTGATTCGATTTTATATTTAGACTGGTAAAACGTCACCGATTTAGCTTGACTGAAATCGCTTGTATTTTTTTTACTACACACATACACAATATTTATGTATTTACCCTCTTGAGTATATGAGGCTGTATCTTTTTCGGTTTCAATTTTTGATATTTTCGAAGTGAGGGACGGGACGAACGATGAATGTGGTAGGGTAATTTCATGTAATGTAGTATTTTTTACAGTCGTGAATAAATTGACAATTCCCTACATTTTTTTATAGTTTTTGAATATTTGATTTTGACCTTTGACATCTTACAATATTTTTTTATTGGCATATTTTACTCCTGTTATTATTTTGCAAAGTTTAATTTACAAGTTACAATTTACGACGACATGATTATATTTTATTGACACGGTTCACGGTATTAAATGCAAATGCAAGTATGTACTCATGTGCATGGTTTAGTAGAATTTTTATAAGTTGTGCGTCATATTAATAATTATTAATTCGAACATTTTTGTAAATTTTTCTAGCAAAACACAAACCGTAACTTAAAACAAGATTAACTAACTGACAAACGTAAAGCAGTGACAGCGACATTATAGATTTTAAGAAATATGTATGTAATTATTGAATTATTATTACATTTAGTATTAATCTGTGTATTAAGAGAACTATAAACTTACATGTTGCATTTTTATGAGTTAAGTTATAACTTTCGTAACCTCTTGGGAAATATTTTTATAAATTAATGTTTTGAATCAAACTTCATCGTAACCACTAACATGGTATAGTTATAATATACAGTAAACGCACTACTCATCGTATGTTCAGTATACATTTAAATTAATTACTCACAAATAAAAAAACATTTTCGACCCGTAACGGTTTTTGAATTTTAAATTTGAATCATTAAGAGACTAGACTGACTTGGTAATTTAACATAATGAATTAAAAACATTTGCTGCTTAAGAACCATTATTGGAGTTAATATTACTTTGCAGGCCTCTAGGTAATTATTGTTAATTACAGATTTAATATTACGTACTGCGAACTTCAAGCTTGACCTTTGAACAGATACACGATTTTGTTCTCCTATAAAAGTTCACCATCCGACACAACACATGTTACATTTTGTGATTCTGAAATTACACATATTAATAATGTAGCTACTTAAACATACAAATTAAATTAGTACACTAAATATATTGTAATTACAGATTATTTTTGCAGCAAATATTTCAGTAAAATATATAAGTTTCTTAAGTTATCATACAATAAATCGTTGTTGTTGTACTACAAATTTACATTAGAACGCAGTTTAATTGTATATAATCATAATCTGTACTTAATTTTTACATTTTACTACACAAAGACTAAAAAAGGAAAAAGTCAATCGTAGTAGTATTATTGTAATGTAAACTGACTGAATATACGACACAACCTAAGCACACGTTTTTCAATGCAGTAAGCAAAGTAAAAGTATGACGAGACGTAGTAATTATAACTAAAAATCTGAAGTTGACTAACATTAAAAGTAATCATGTAATTGTTGAACGTACAAACTGGAAAACTGGAATCAAAGTTATACAGATAACTTCTCTCTATACAAAACAAACTACCTACAAATTAATATTCATTAATTAAATATTGGCAGCTAATAATTGAAGAAACTGAAAGACACTCTATTAAATATGATATAATCTGTACATTTCTATACTTTAAAATGCTACGATAGCTGATTATATAGGAACAACAGCACAGTAGTGGGTTTGTGTGGCAGGACAATAACAAAGACAAAATGCAATAATTACACGTACCCGTTGGTAATCATATGATTTTTAAATTATACTGTAACCATAATATATATACACAGACAGCTTCACTTAACTGCACATAAATTACGTTCTTCAAAAATACATCAAGAAAAATAGATTTTGTTTTCCGTTCAAATGCTAAAGCAAAATCAAAATCAAAAATCTGTATTCACATACACCGAAATACAAAAGAACCGAGGTAGTGAGTAACTATCTTGGTAGACACAGGTGGCGGTTATTTTCTTTAATCACAATAATCATGAAATAAATTTCGTTTTAAATTTAAATTGGAATTTCTACCTTTCTAATATTACGCAAAATTAATATTCAAGTTTCTTAAATTAAAAATTAAAATTTTAAAATTTCAAGCATTTAAAATTTTTCATAAATACCGTTTTTACCGGGCGTGATAAGACAAAGACATACATGACGTTCTATACAGATTTATACACGATTCACATGCATATATTCACCAAGCCACAATTATTTATAATACTGATGATACATATCGAAATTTGAGTTTTCTATGTTTTTTTTCAATCTATTTTCCACATAATAAAGAAGTTAAGGAAAACCTGGAGCACCAACTAAGTAACTTAAAGGCATTCTAAATCTAAATTTTCAAGCGTATAGTCAAATCCCTACGTGAATAAGTGTAGTTTTGGGTATCCAAATTTCAAACTATTTAGGAATACTTTGTAAAGCACATCAAATAAGTAAAGCACGCAATATAAACATCAATACTGCAATCTTCAATCTTGAATTTTTGTATTAAATTGATCCGTTCAATTTTGTATTCATTATTTGCATAGGAAATGAAATTACAAACAAATTGTTCTAGCACAATTTTTTACAGCATCGTTTAGTAAACGTTGTCGAATAACAACAACAACAAGAGCGCATTATGTGTTTTCATATAAATAACTTTTCGGAAAATATTCAGTATTTAACATTTTACATATATCCGCATAATATATTTTAGCAATAAGAAACGCATACACGTATATCGCATCAATCAAAATTCAAATCATTTTCTACCTAAAACTAGCATTTAGTACAATTAAGAGTAATTTTAATTACTCATTATCTTGTATACCGTTTTATAGTAATTATATAGTAATTTGGCAACCAATTGTTTCAAATCGAGCGAAAGCGAAGTTGTGAAGCATTTTAAAGGTCAATAAGTTCAACATATATAGAATTCTTAATATGTGATGAATTAAGCGTCTACTCCTGCGAGCCCCATACTATATGTAATCATTATTATTACACAGGCATTATATAATATATAATTAGACATTACGTAATGATATAATTTTCTGTTTCATATTACTGTTTCCTTCTGAGTGTTACGATACAGATACTTATAGCAATTTACAATACATTTTATGTTGGTAGGTCATTAAGCATTATTTACAATATGCATGTACTATAAATTAGAATGTTGCAATATATAATAATATTATATCTCTATCATATTTTCAATTTTATCTTTCTGTTGAGGCAGCAATTTTGCTTTTACAGGTAATTTGTTTTATTTTATTTTTGCATATACATAGGTAGGTGAGTTTATGCTAACCGCCAGTGAAGTAATTACTGTTTATGTTTAACTTTTAATGATGTTCTTCTTTTGACAAATTGTAATAATTTGATTTGGGTTGAAAATTAAATTACTACACATGTATTCCCATGAATATTTTCTAGTGCTTTTCATCCGATCTAATCAATTACATTAAATGCAAGTATGTACATTACCAGCAAGTACACCTCAAAATGTACCTAGGTACTTTACTCAATCCTTATCACATATACAGTAATAATAATAATGGTAAGCTAAACTCAAAACTAAACTGCCGCCTATGTATTTCACTTCTTTACAGATAATTTGTTACAATAATTATTACAATTATTCTTTATAGTAATTCTGCATATACATAGGTGGTAGCTTCTTTTTCGCTAGGTAGGATTAGTTTTTAGTACACATAAATAGTTTTGCGCAAATTAGACGATAATACTAAAGCTGCCGTACGTACCCGTCCGAGTAATTTTAAAATAATTATTTACCACAACACTGCAGAAAATAAAAGAGAAAACAATTTGCAAAATAATTATTCCCTAATTTATTTATTTTTCATTAATTTTACTTCAAAATTATTTACTGCAGCGGCAATAAGATATTAGAATATAGGAGAATATAGGAGCTTACTTCATAGTATACAAAAAACTAATTAGATAATTATGTCTTTAATGTAGCAACTAATTGTTTTACTATTATTATGTATTATTACATTTATGTTCGTATATAGTTTACTATTACATTTTTTTTACATAATCATTTACAAGCATGTATGTATGTACGTAATGCGTCGGTAAATTGGTAAATTATGAGAATCAAAAAATGGCAGACTTTTTTTTCCACTACTACAACTAATGTTCATAGTAAGAGCAATCATATAATTAATTACAGTAGTTACAGTAAAAGTAATAGTTTACAGGTATGTATAGCACGAATGACGATGACGTATCTCTATCATAATCATATTATTCTCTTAAATGCATATTATGTACATACATAGCTAAGTATTTCCACATAATGCTAGACTAATATTAATGGTAAAGTTTACTTATACTAAATATATTATACTTATAATTAGAATCGATTAAAAATATCTTCTACAGCATCCATCCTTGATTTCGGAGGTGCTTGGAAAGGACTACATTCATCCACAAACGACTCAATCTTCGACATTAAGTCATACTTCTGAAAAACAAAACAAATCGAAATTTTAAGCACTACAATTTAATTACACAACTCATTAACATGTACACGCTAACCTAACCTTGAATACTGACTATGAGTATAATTTTATTATACATTACAATATACAATCCAACTTTTGCTTTCCCTTCCACTTATTATTCCACTGTTATTTCAAAAATGGAAGGTGAGATTAGTAAACTAATAAAAGCGCCATTGTAAATGTACAGATAAAATTGTAATCAGAGTTTTTTTTACTTAATTTAAATATCGTCATACAGTCACAACATAAACATTTATTTGGATTTCAATTAGCACACTGCCACGGGTGCAAAAAAAGCTAAAGCTTGCTTAGCTTTGGCTTGAACTACTTGCGCACTTATTATTCAAATGTGCTCTTTTATAAGTGTGTAGCATATAGCCTAGCCACATATGTATGTGATATCTACTATTTTTACTATTAATATTTATTATTATTACTAATGTATTTTGCAATTCTAATACTCTACAGTACACCGATTACCGATCATGCGACTAGAAATTCTATTAACGAAAATTCGAAATGTGTAAGTACTATATCAACTATCAAAAGCACATGTAAGTAATGCAGTTACTGCTGCGAGAACAACCAATAAACTGAATAAGAATAAACGAAAATCAGCATCAGTATTCAGTTATTCAGTATGTAGATTTAGGTTTCAGATCACAAGATAGGAAACACTTGCACGTAGTCTAGTAATAGTTATTAATTGAATTAGCACAACAACGCGCGATACGTGTTGTGCAAAGCAGGTAACTTTGGTTTGGGGGTTGGACTGGTTAAAAAAGCTTTCTATTCTAAACAATTTTTTAGCAGCTTAAATTATGACATCGACACTGGCACACCTAATAGTTGTAGCAGGTGAATTTGTACTTGTAAAAAGCAGTACCAACGAGTGGGGGGTACTTACGACTGGTATAGTTTGGAATAATTTAATTTAGAATTTGAATTAAATGACTTGAAATTTTAAGTGTTGCCTTTAAAAGCAGTTGTTTGTCGTTTTGTTTTGCTTTGCTTATTGCTGTTGGCTGTGTGGCTGTTTGCACGACACAAACATGTAAAATGTTCATTTATAGAAAAACATGGTGAGTTACAAAGACAATTGAAAGAAAGAAAGAAAGAAAAAATAATAATTACAAAAATAAACAATAAAAGTTTGTATAACAAAAATTCCGATAACGTAATAAAATGAGAGACAAAAAAAAATCAATAAAAAACATTGAGAAGCTACAGAATCACACTCTGAACTTTGACATTTAGAGATTACGGTTTAATTGGTTACGTTTCAAGTTTCAAAGGCCCAGCCTCATATTCATTGTGCGCAATTCCCTGTTTCTTTCTCTCTGTCTTTAATATTTTTTTTGGAATTCGAATTCAAAGTTCGATGCTGTGATGATTCCGAGATGATCAGAGTGTCAGGATGATAACTCACTGATTTTGTTTTCGTTTTTATCACGGGATTAGAATTATTAGAATTAGAACCAGTAATGGAAGAAGGATTAGAAGTAATAATGGATGAGCATTTTGAGGCGGTTGTAGTTGAGGAGGTCGAAGTAGTAATTATTGGAGAGACACAGCGACATTGACATACCTTAGGTTTTAATAACTCCAAATCTCCAGAAGACTGACCGCCCAAACTCCCTAGTGTACCAACAAGTGTGTCGTATACACTAAAAAGTGCTGTAAAGGAATATACATACAACATATTTCATGTTCCACAAAAAATCCCATGCAAACAAAAATATAATTCTGTTAATTGCTATAGGTAATAATTAAAAAAACTAATAAATTAATGAATATTAATACACTAACATTAACCAGCACTAATTATATCATTCATCATTCCTCAAGACCAACATTTATTTATATACTGCTATTATTCTCTACTCTATACATCTAAAAGTATCTTTAAACTATTCATTATTAGCTGACAAAAAGCATGCCCTGAAAGGCTGAAAATAATTATTAGCGACAAAATTTTTAGAATTCGAAGCGAATGTTATATAGGGAGGTCACAATTAAATTAAAAAACATTGATAAGTAGATTACAAATAAATAGTTTACCTTACTTCTTGACGATATGCCATTGAAAAGGAAATGCTACGCTTAACATTATCAGGAGAAACGCTTTATGTAATAATAGCCTAAAAAAATCTATTTGAATATTTTGATAGCAAAGCTCTTTAATACTAAAACTAATTAGTAGCCAATATCTCTCTAAAGCTATGCAGATTGCAGGCACGGGATACTTTAGTTATGCAGTGTCTGTAGCTTAAATAACTGCTCCCGTTTTTATAGTTATTCACTACTCTAAAATTGATTTTAAATTTCACTCACTTTTGAAAGTACGATTGTTCGTTTCAATAATGGTGGCGTTTGCGTTTGTTGGAGAAGATGGTCTGGAATTTCCGTCCATAGGAGAATTTTGAGGAGTGTCACATTTTAAGTACAAATGAGGGTCGACAGTCGTACCACAATCCGACCCAGAATTTGAAATTCCGCTCATGGCATGTCCACTGTTATTGCTAATCACACTACTAGTCACACTCCCACATGTAGAAGGGGTAGGACTGTCCGCTCGACAAGACGAGGCAAGGGAACACGTGGACAAGGTGGATAAGTCTGAGGAATAGACCGTTGTTGTCGAGTCCCTTCGGTCCCACTTCGTAGACGTCGTCACAAATGTAAAGATTGCTGGGGTTGAGACAATATTTGGGAGCGTAGTCGTCTCTGGTGCCGTTAGAGACAGCATGTTCTGCTAGCAAACAATTAATCCACAAAATACATTAAACGTCATTAATGGCATTAATTACTGTCTCATATATATTTCTATCAGTAAGCAGTGCATCACAATATAAGCCTACCAACGGCTTTTTAATACAAAACTCGCAATTTTTTCCTACTTTTTGAAAAGAGTAAAAATTTGAATTTAACAAAAAATCCAACGTATATATGGTATTTACACTTTTGGAAATAAGAAAAATGCCAAGGGCTTTAAACATGCAGCTTAGTTGCTTTCTGAAAGGTAAAACGTAAAGGAACTTTTCGACACGTTAGGCTAGGCACACTATGTAAAAGTGAGCATCAATGAAGCCTACACAGCAAACACACTATAGTTGGGATCTATAGATCTTACCTGCATCCCAATTTCTGCAACGGGCCTTTCCGCTCTCGTGTGAACGCCGGGTCTTCTATCCAACAAATTCCCTAGGTGAGGTGTAGCGAGAGCAGTCCAGAGTTGAAGGGTGGAAGAGCCCTCTAAAGGTTTGACAATTTGAAGTTTTTCTGGTAATCGCCAGCCAAACTTATCACCAGGAGTGGAGCCGTTGGGCGAAGGGCAAATGGAAGAAGAACTCAGGTCACTGCCAGGAACTAAAGATCTGCAGGGATTTGGATTGGCATTTGGATTGTTGGCATGAACTAAACTCATATTGGAAACATCCATGGAGGACTCGAGGGAAGATAAACATGATGAGCCTGTGTGGGAGTGATACCCTAACGAGGACGCTGATGACATTAAAGCACCTGTAAATTCGTAAATTTTAAATACAATCTTTATGGAAATAATCATATGGGAAAGAAAGCACAGAACCAAAAAAAGGAAACAAAATAATTAAAAAAATAATTTTATTTCATTTTTACTACACATGGCTGTTATTGTCGAAATTCAGTCGTTAGAGGTAAAAAATATCAAAATTTTAAAATGATAGAAATCGTTACTAATAATAAGTGATTCCCACCCAAAATATGGAAAAGCATTGCTATTAATAATATTTGGAACCTTTAACGACCATTTAACCACCAGCCAGCCACGAAAGAAGGGATACAGTAAAAGAGAAAGAATAGAGTAATACTAAACAGAAATACGCATGATAATTCAATTTCAATGTTGATCCGAGCAAAAGCTAACTTAAACTTACTGTTGGATAAACTGGTATCTTGATATTTGCTCCCATTCGCACACCGAACCGTGTCAAAAGTACGTCTGAAATAATCTGAGGCTCGCCTCTGTCGTGCCACTGAACTCTCAATCTCATAAGCCAAGGAGTCAAAGACGGACACGACGTCCACCCCTGAGTCCTTCTGTTTTTGAGCCTCCTTCAACTGTTCCTGAGTCTCCTTCAAAATGGCAACTATCTCAACATAGTTATCCTGTGATGGGAAATAAAATACAATTTAAATTTCCTTCGGCAACAACATTACCATTACACAAACAAATATGGGAGTAGCATTATTACATTACTACTGGGGAAAATAGAATTTGTTTGTGAAAAATGTGAAATACTTTTAAATCTCCAAGTTCCGTTGTTAGTTCAGTTTGACAACTTTGCAAAGTTTCTACAGCTTTGGATAGATTTGCATTATCTTGCAGTAGTTCTCTATTTATTTCTTGCAGGCCTTTGATTTCATCGATGAGTGTTAGGATCTCTTCTTGTTGTCGCACTGAGTCCTCCGTCTTCCGCTGGAGTTCATCACTTATAAATGTTACACGAGAGTTTGTCTCCGCTGAAAAATAAAAATATCGAATAAAAATAAGTCACAACGGTGAAAATTCACTATTATAAAAATATCTAATTAATTCTTATGCAATTATATTATATTGATATTCTACAGTATAATTCTGTATTATTTTAAGTTCGTTTAGATTTAATATATGAGAAAATAAACAGGCAATGTACAGAGTCTCTTAATGGCATCTTCGACTAGGTACTTTTCTTCCGCTTCAGTCTTTTCTACATCCTCAGCAATTCGACAGGCTTCGGACCGTAAACTTTTATTCTCTTCTTCGAGGGAGGTGAGTCGGCGTTCCAGCACCGTAGCCACTGATCCAACTGGAGTCCCTTTAATAACAAAAATTAATTCAACACATTATTATTTATGAAAGTTATTAACTTTTTACATTATACAGTGCAATCGTGGTATACCGTACTAAGATATAACGGATATATCTCTTTATACCGCACATTTTGGTCTTCATGCGCATGGTGTCTATAGGTTAACATGTAAAATACTCGATAAACCGTGACCGTACTTTGGTACAAGTACAACGGAAATCTTGCTTTGCCTTTTTTCCAGTCCCTACTTCAGAGTTTCTATACTAATGCCTCGGGGTATACCGTACTTTTACTTTTGTTTTCACACATTGCGAGACACAAAATTTTGATGTCAGTTACAAGGAACCAATATTTGCTACAGAATTTCAACGAGTTTGAAATTTGCTTGGGTTTAGAGTGCAACTGTGGTAAATATACATATACACGGTCAGTGTCTTTTGTCATCTCAGCTTGTGCCATAGTCTCCTTTACGCAACAATAGAAGGCAGTGCCAGTATATTACTTTTAACGAGAAACACATGAATGAAGGGATGATGCATCTACTATTATGATTACAAAATTCGCGATTTAATTAGTAAACGCGGTTATCATGACAAATGGAGGGACTTGTTACTGCCGATAATATAATTGCTTATACGTCAAGTACTTACTTACATTTAGAAGCTGAGAAGATTATTACAAAACTGATCAAGCTACAGAGGCCACTGAACTCACTAACAAAAGTTTTGATACAGATTTTATGGAAAAGCTTTGTGACACTGAGTCTTACAACCAAACAATACTGAAAGTTTTAAGCCATTATTAAAATCTCAGCAATTCTAATTTGTCATTTTTGGGAGTTCATGGTACTGTCCATCAGCTTGACTAATTTTATTTTTAATGCACAATAGTTTCTTATTAAACTTTTGCTTAACTTAAAGACCGAATAATGATTATAGGTCTCGAATAAGTTGTTAACGAAAGTTAAAGATTAAGATTTTAATAAACATGCATTTATTAATTGGACAGTTATTAATCTTTGGACAACAATTGAGTTCATTCGTAACGCCAGTTATTCATGCATTTATTATCTGTATAATCCATAATACACTCATTAGTATAGGGATCTCGGTTAGCCGTACTCTTGATATAAAGTAAGTACTTTTATTGATGTACTGTGAAGTACGTTATATCGCGATTCCGCTGTATATAACAAATTAATAAGTATTTTCTAGTGACTGATACTCATCTCAATCAAAAATCCTACAAATTAGCAATTAGTAAGTGAAACAAATCAAATGAATCTTTAAAATGAAGGTAAGTATGTATTTCCCCGTCTTAATCGAGCTCGATTAATTAAATAATGTATTACACTATCTATCTATATAATTTAACGGTATTTTGAAATAACTGACCAATTTCGACGTGTGATATACCACTCGAAAGTTAATCTAATGTGCCCACCTAGGTTTACCGGCAAACGTTTTGCAATTTAAAAAAAAAACCGTTATTTTTTTTGAAAATTCCTCTTAAAAACTGTTGTATGGGCCCGAAGCCAAAAACAAAAATAAGGTTTTCTTAGCTTTTAGGGCATAAGGGCTTCAAAATGATATATCACA
>JAQFZE010003373.1:0-12723 GCA_034695245.1 Dicyrtomina saundersi | reverse complement strand
ATTTGAACTTCGTAGTTTTAGAGAGAAAAACTTTAAGTCACTGCTCCCCAATTACAGCTCAGTATACAAAATTTTCTTAATTAAATTATAGCAATTCCATGAAAATTGTAAGAAAAATGTCAGTAGTGGATGATATTTTAATGACAACACAACGCTTAAACAATCAATTAAGATTTATAATAATCTTTTACATACATGAGTTCTGCTTTACATAAATATTTTCCAAGAATTCTTAATAGTTCAATTATAATTTATTAAGAAATGATTGTTTTGTATGCTGAGCCAACTCAGCCAACTGACTAGAGCTGTAAGGCTATTGCGCAAGTGACTTAATTAAGTTATTCTTTCTCACCTAGTATAACAAGTATATAAATGACGATTTAAGATATGAATTCAACCCATTAATGAAATAATAATAAATTGATGAGTAATTCGTAGAAATTATGTAACATAGCATGTCCTCGCCATGCATTTCATTTAAGTCGATGTAAAATAATAATGTCGGTCTTGAATTAAGAGAATATCAACATGTTAGCACTAACATGTTTTAGGCTTAAGAGCGACACCTACCTACCACTATGTGAAGACAGGTGAGCGTGATTGGTCGAACGATAGTTCAAGATTGGTGCCGCTTAAAACTATATCACTACAGAGGGATGATTCATAATATTATGAAAATGCTTTCTAACTTCTTTAAACCATAAAAGCAATGCAAAATACAAAAGAAGCAGGAGCAAATGAAGTGACTTACAGGCATGAGTTATTTTAAGTTCTATGAACGTCGACATGAAAATCAATGTGGCACTCCAGGGAACAAACCAAATTTGTCTTAGGACCGTATTTATTACAATATATAATAAGGGTCAATATAATAATAAGTCTTGAAAAATGAACATGATGGTATTATGTTATTCAAGCTTTGCTCTCCTGGACTTTGATGTATTCGAGCACTTGATCCCGGGATACTGAATCTGCTCCGAAGTCCTGCACATAAAAATAACCGTATGGTATTACTTCAAAGCTTTAAAATGAAGCATGCATAACTCCACAACTAACCGAGCATCATAATACCAAGGATTTTACTATTAATTTACATATTAACTTTAATAGAATAAAAAAAATACCTTAATTACGACACAGGAGCATCGCACGACCTTGCGGGCTTTGCCTTCCTTGTCGATCTTGCAGAGACCAGCCCATTCTCCTAGCTTCTTGTTATTGTCTACTCTCAAGAGCGGAATGTTATGCTCTGTGCAAAGGGCAATGACTAATTTCTTGTACATGGCCTCATCGCAATCTTCGGCGAGGACGCACATCAAAGCTTGACGTCTGAAATAAAAATATAAATTTGTAGTGATCCACTTTTGGGACAATTAAAACGATGTGGATTCAGAATTTAGTGAGTTTCTTCAGTACAGGACATTTCGTCAGGGTGAGGGGGTAACTCCTTTTACGAAGAGGGATGCCTGAACCAAATCATCATGAGAAACTCTACTATTTCCATTTCCATAAGATATAATTATGGATGGATTAGTGCATAATGATGCCAACATGCTTTGCCAAGTAATAAAATGTGTGCGTGGCTGCCGGCTGGACAAAACATCTAATTTTTAATCAGTACTTGTGACACAAACTATGCTTAATATCTTGTCACAGATGTTATGTCCACCGGTAACCGGCTTCCTGTGTAAAGACGCCGAAGATTAAAATGTGCTCAACTTACTTGTCCAAAGCCTTTACAACCTCATGGAGACCTCTCGACAGACCGTCGTTGATGAGGGACAATTTGAGGACTTCCTGCAAAGCAACATTCACGTCGAAATCCCCACCGCTATCACCTGCGACGGGAACATCATCTCTGCAAAAGAAAATTCAACATTAATGAAAAGAAAAATACAAATTCAAAATTCAGCTACATTCCAGCTGCACCGAAAATTTAAAAATCTCCCATAACTGAAGAATTTAATCAAATCAAATTAAATCAGTTATCTGATTAGGGAAAAACTAATCACATTAACTAATATTCGGTGCTTAAATGAAGTTAAGTACCAACTACTTAACTACACTCGGACCATGCGGTAGCGGCACAGCATGGCCGCCTTTCCATAAGAAACACATACGAAAAGCATGCCGCGCCGGAATAACAAGTAAGGAGTGTAATAAGTACAAAAATACAACTTACCCTTCCGTATCAGACATTTCTGAATCGAAATTCCTTCTAAAATACAAAATAAAACCCTCATTATATAATCTGTATTGCCTACTTTGAAAATAAATTGAGAAAACGAAATTTTGATTTCCACTTACAATGAGTCCCTTTTAAGAAAAAAAATAGCACAAACTTCCCCTGTGAAACCAGTGGATGTAATGCCAGTGAGGCTCTCGGATTCTAAATCCTAGTCAAAACTTGAGAGCACGGCTCATGCGTAACATGAAAACTCTTCATTTATTCCATCAGCCCTACACTATTGTATTGAAAGAGCGGTGCGGCGGACGCAGTCAGAGAACTTTCATATATTACATGTGACAAATGCGAGAATCCGGAACCCCCTTCAAACTTGCATTCTTCTGCTTGCCTTAGCGCTTTGGGGATTGCTCATAAATGTTATTTCCAACTAGATGGGTGGATCCTAAAAATCTTTAGGTTTAAGCGAATGCCAAAAATGTTGTTACACTATTTGTTAGGGTGGGTGGGTTTACCATAAAAAGAGTATGCCATTGATGACATCATTTTAGGGCCATTCCTTGGGATATTTTACTCTACTCCTCCCGCCTAAAACGCTTTAAAATGTTATGCATGGTAATATTTGGAAGCCCCTTGGCACACCAAATAGTGAAATAAGATCTACAAAGAACGAGCGCTCACGTAGCACGAAGTAAAAGATACAGGGGCTGCTCACATACTAGTCTAGGAAATAGAGGGTTGGGGTGTGCCAGGCACCCCATTTACAACGCATATTGAGCAGCAATGGAAAGGGTTGGTGGGTGAGTAAAATTTCGGAAAGTGTACTAACGTAACGTTTCATATTTTATGCCAAGAGACAAAGAGCCAGCGAGCGACCAGCTTTAATGCCGTAGCATTACTGGCTGTACCCATGGGTTGTGTGTGGATAACGCTGGTTAATAATCCGTTCATTTTTGGCATACCGAGCCCCTACAAACTACTTCAAAGAAATATTTAGCATAGCGATTTAGATGCGTAGCGAATGACCCATCCCACTCCCGTGATAACGGCGGCATTAATGGACTTCCCCAAAAATACATGTTGATGATGATGCAGATATGCTGGTATACTGAGCAGTATCACGTCACTCCAATAAAATACAAGAGGCTCAAGAGGTACTGTATGATATTTGGTTTTTTGGTATTAAAGTTTTGTGTACTTTTTGGCTGCAGGTATAGTATAGTATTAATGGTTAAAGGTTGTGCGCCTAGGCAGAGACATAGATTTATGTGTGACGTTCATCCTCATCCCTACCAGGACCTACATTTCCAAAATTGAACGCGGTAAAAGATGAACAGAATATTGTTTTTTTTAAACTCTCTATGTATATACGATTTACAATAGTACTTCCTGATTAGAATTACGGAGAGAGGACAATATTTTAGACAAACAGAACAACATTATTGTGGTAGAATAACTTACTACCTTTTTAGCACGTAATAGTTTTAGTAGGGTGGCTTAACACGTATTTAAGTAGCATGATAATCATGTTTAGGGACTTTAGGAACTTTTTATTTTTTTCGTGACTATTTCCTCATATCTGTTCTGATTTCTGAATGAATCGTGTATAGTTTATACTTTGTAATTTGTAATTAATTACACTATTGATAGTTGCAGTTGCTAATAGGAATTCGAAAGTTTTCCAGTTCCATTGGTGTTTATTTTTTTTTGTTCTCTCATGCTTCACATTAACGACCGTAAGTTCAAAATTGTAAGTCTCTTCTGGAACCTGAGCTGTACATAGTCAATAGGAGGTTGAATCGCTTTATCGCATTGATCGCATCGTTAGAGTAGAATTTTGTAGATTGTACAAATAATGAAATTATCCCATCCAATATAATAATTTCCTTTGTCTACATTCAACATTCATGGTTACGTCAGTTTTCAGTGCTTTCCATTTGTTGTGTTATGGTGGGTCGAAAAATCAGACAAGATGTTGTATGTCTTTCAAGTAGATACTGGAAATATGATTACTTTTGACATGAATTTGGCCTTAAATAGGTAAGTGGTTATTTGATATTTAAATTTTGTATAAATATTAGTCGATTAGTGTGTTGCACTATTATGTACAAATTAGTATGTTGTGATTTTAAACGACGTTTGACGTTTGGTGTAATAAATTAGAGACATTACGCATTTAGCATTAGCATCAACTAGCAACTAGGATGACAGACTGTATTAAATCAAAGTCAAAAGTGTTTTTTTAGTGGAGATACTTCCAATTCAATTACCTTTGACCTTCGATTTTTGTTGGTTTTCGTAAGAAAGTTTTTGAGTAAGATTTTGTATCACTTATATAGTAACTAATGTTTAATTGGTTATTGATTTATTGATTTTAGCGTTTCGAATTTAAAAGAGGCAATATGGCAAAACTGTCGAATACCTGTGGATCGCCAAGTTCTTCTAGTCAGCGGGGGAGAATGTTTGGATCCTGGAAGCCGCGTATGTAATTATACGGCGGGGACTGATACAAATCCTATTTTTCTTTTCAATAAAACTAATATTGACTCCTCCCCTACAACTTCCGGGCAACATCCCCCGAGCTCTGGCAGCTTGGAAAACCTGACTGGTCAGTAAAATGTCAAATGGTTTCTTGGAAATCTTAAATTTTACCCTTATGTGAATCGCTTCGCACTTTGTTCATATTCAATTTAATAATTTAGTTACGGTTGAATTCATTAATAGAAAATTCTGAGACAGTTGTATTTTCGAGATAAATGAACTATTTTTTTTATTTTATAGACATAGACTCCATTAAAGATCAAATTAAAGGATGTCTTGAACTTCCGCCAACGTACATGACGGTAGTAAGCAGAGCCCAGTTAGCACAACAGTTATGGGAAATGGCTAAGGATTTGTGTCGACGCTGTGAACAACTGATACATGATCAACACCTTCAGCATCAAGGTTGGGCTGCAGTGGTGGCCAATCTAGAAGATGTTATTGTTGCCTTTCGACAACGGGCAGAAAACTTTGAAAATACGTTTATGGTCTACTTAGGAAATAAAGACGATAGATTAGCTACTTTGCACTGGTAAAAATTTTATGCTGCTTACTTCTATCCACATATCTGTGTATCGTAAAGCTCCAAATAACTTCTGGGAGGAGTTATGCCACTTTTTGCTGTAGACTCCTGTGTACTGTGTAATTAGAAACGAGTGTATAAAAAAACATAAACTTCTCTATTTGATTCAATGCTAAAGACCTATTGAGTGAAAAAGAAACCCTTTGACCTTTGAGTTAATTGGAGCCTTACGGTACATATATTATGTATGTATTTCACCTTTCAAATTACGCACTTATGTGTAACTTTTATGATTACAGTTTCGATAAGGACGTAGCCGAGCTGAAAGAGATACCAATCATTCCTTCCTTACTTCCACCAGGTGAAGCAGCTTCAGATAACTTGTCAATTTTGGACTGGATTGTCTCGAAAGATAGTCATAATTTAGAAAATCTTAGCTCCGTGTGTTACAAAGGCTTGGAGAAGCTTGACGTATCCGTTATTGAAAACTTACAGCGCGAAAAGAAGGGAGTGATAGAAAAAGCTGAAAATAGCTCAATGAAAGAAATAAAGGGTAAGTTAATTAGTTTGTATACTTTGTAGACAAAATCTTACAATTTTAATGGAATTCGTAGGTTTGGTTAGTAAATTCTGGCTCCTGTTAGCGACAATAGCGAGTTACTTCAACTAAATAATTAATTTGGTAATGTACAATTGGCTAAATATAAAAATTACAATGGTTTCCCGTAGAAGTGGGGGAAGTATCATATGAACATAATGTTGTTGGGCATTGTTGTTTTTTTTAAACGGTGATTAAATTGCATTATAGGGTTAGAAGAACGTTTCTATGCGTTAGATCAGCTCCTGATTGACGCAAAAACAGTTGTTCAAGATCAGTATGTACTTGCTCAAGCATTTCTTAACAACCAAAACAGCGCCAGTAATGAAAGGGACTCGTCCATATTACCTGATCTCTGCCAGGCCCATCAACATCAACTTATGGTTATGTTTAGAAAACATCAACACCTCGACGAAATTCGCAGAAAATGTGCCAAAGCGAAAGAGGAGCTGATTGGAAATCTCAATTCGCGCCTCAAATGGATCATGTACGTGCAACATGCCTTGTCTGAAACCAGGAGCAAATTGACAGTGTACAGTGAAAGTCTTCGACGCCTACGATGTCAAGTTGAGGTTGTTGAACAAATTCATGTAGCAGCTGCAATTTATGGAGAGGCTGTCGTTGAGGTTGTGCGGCGAAAAAAGTTTTCCGAGTCGTATAGTAAAGTAAGTTTAGTATATATGGATTGTTTCTATCAGTTGTATGCGATTGCAGTTTGGCATATGTAGGATATAATTATAGAACACTCAACATCTTATGAAAAGTTACTTTTTGAGTTTATCGTTTGGATTATTGACCACTAACCAATTTTAAATATTTTGCGTGTTATTTGTTTAGTGGGCAAATACAGTAGCTGAGACGATGGATAAGATTCATTTGGATGAGATACGACGTCGGAAAAGCTTTTCCTCCCGCTTCGAAGGCCATTTTCTCTCTGCATTATTCAACGGACTAGAAGACTTTCCTGTTGTATATGCTAACGTGCGTTCAGCGCCTTTTGACCTCAATCTGCCCACAGTAAGTTGTTGCACATCAGTTATCTTAACCAGATAACTGATAGTATTCATATGCGAAATTATTAATTTTCAATATTGTGGATAAAGCATCCATAGCTTTTATTCACTTTATTAAAATGTCTGTTACTCATGGTTTGTGTTCTTTTAATCTCAGATACCACCTGAAGAGATCGAAAAACTACGAAGCGCCTATCCCTCACTTCCTATTGAAGAAGATTTGCCAGATTTTACAATCGATGTCTGTAGTACATCACGTGCAAGTGAAGAAAGTTCAAGAAGTGCAATTGAAATAGAAAATTTAAATTTAAAACTTGAATTGGAAAAGGAAAAATTCGAATCGCAAACCAAGGATGATGAAATTAAAAGACTTCGAAGGCTTCATGATGAAGAAAAGCAAGAAATGGAGAATGCAATGCAAACCAGGTCTAATGAATTTAATTTACTGATACACGAAAAAGAAAGGGAAATATTGGAAATCAGAGAACGTTTGAAAGCAGAAGTTGAAGCATCCTCCGAAGAAACAATCAAACATTTTAAGGAAATCGATGCAATGAAAGAGGAACTAGGCATAACAGTTGCGGAGCAGAAACAGATCTTGATAGAGATGCAACTTGGTTTGGAGGAAGAGAAGCTAAAATTTCAAGAGGAAAAAGATAATGAGCTGAAAGCTTTTCGCGAACAACACAAGTCAGATTTAGAGGGCCTTCGATCGCGATACAAGTTGATGTCGTCCTTTGATCAAAGGAGTCCATCAGACATTCAGGATGTATGATACACTCGCAATAGATTTGTTTACATAATTTATATATCAGTCTTTTTGTTTGCCATTTTTTAAACTAAAATTTGTCTGGCCAATTTCAGAAATCTTTCGATTCCCTTGACAAATCAGCGCCAAGGACAGAGGAGTTATTAGCGGAACTTCAAAAAATTGCCGAAACTTCTCAGAAAAGTCCAACCGAAGGCGGTATTTTCAATCAAATGATCAAGGGATTTATGGCAAAATTAGAAGTTTCCAATGTTGGGATTATTCCGCATTCTCCAGAAAGGGGAGGAGATGCAAGCCCAGCTGTTATTAGAGCTAGAATTAGCGTTCCAGACGAGGGACAAAGTTCTAGAGTTAGCATAGAAGCCGAGGAGGAACCTACTAGTGCTAATAATGCTAATGAAAAAAGTGTGGTTGGCTTGGATACAAGCGCTATTGATGCCACTGTCATGTGTATAAGCGAAGCATCCAACCCCAGCCCTTTGCCCCAAGAGCTTTCAGATATATTAAATCCATCCTTGCACATAGTAATTTCACTACTTCCAATTAATTTTTTAATATTGCAATATGGTACAAATGGGTTCAATACGTGGCTAATGTGTCATTTCTCTATATTTTTGTAGGTGAATCTTGCTATATCGTTGGACAAAGCGGAACGTGTCACCATACAATCGTTAGTGGTTTTTACGTAGTTAAAAATTAAAACGAGGATTTTAGTTACTACTATGTTGTATTTTTTAACATTTGGTATGCAACTTTACAGGTGCAGTGTAGGGAAAAAAGTTTTTGTGTACTATAACAGTCGACTCCTTGCTTACCTAGTGTACCTAAATAATCGAAGTGTACATTTTCTTCATACGGACTGTCTCAAACAGCTCGGCCATTCCACAGGTTTGAATCATTTGTAATGCCATAAGTATTGTTTATAAATACATATTATGATTTGTAATGTGATGCAATGGTTGTTGGATCTTCTAGATTCTCCAGTTGAAGGCTTCATTGCACAAGTTACGGAAAGAGAATTATGTGTCGCAAAAAAAGTAAGTACCTTATACATGTGCATAGTATGCTGCCAATTTGGTGCAGTGCTAGTTGAAGCTATAGAAAAATGATAATGGTAACATTTAAATAATTTAACTGATTTGTAATGTAATGATTTTTTTCTTTTTTAGGCTAATAATCGGTACCGCGTTCCGCAAGGATTTCATTTTTACCGCATTAGAGTTGAAGTACTGGAATTTATTGACACTTACAATACATCTCCAAATAAGTAGAATTTATATTTTATTTCGAGAATTTATTTACAGACTTTTACTATTTTACTAGTAATAATAAATTGTATTTTAGCTTGGTTTTGTCATTGTTCTTTTTTCAATCAATTTTGGTTTTGATTAAAAGCCATTCAAATGTCTCAATCATGAAAAGGAGATCTGTTATATTTATCATGATTTCTAGCATTATTTAATCCATAATTATTTATTATTTATTTGTCCACACATGTTTCAGTTTCAAGTACAAATGATTTCATTGTCAATTATCTGTTCACGGACTGCACAATTCGTTGATTCGTGTATAGGGGTAAGAGTATTAGCGATCAACAAATTAGTAGAACATGCTTTGTTTTATATAAGTTTTTCATTAAATTGTATTTAACTTCAGTTGTAGAAATAGTTTCTTAAAAATCCAACATACCCTGAATGGCATGTAAAATACTGTAAGGTCCTGACTAATCGTTTTAGTATTTGTAGAAAGATATAATTTTAGTGGAATGTTGAATCATTAAATGTTGGTCAGTTGTTTCACTCGCGGCCAAATTGTATCATCCCGCGCACACCAAAAAGAATTTCATTTGAGTTTTCTAATATTATATTGTACGTACCTACATTCTAACAATATTCCTCCAATTTGAGATCATATGCTTGAGACTGAGATCGGTGATTTGGAATATATTTCTTGCTAATAATACTTGTTTATTTGGTTAATTAGTCTACGCAGAACGGTCAAAGGAATAAAATCAAAACTGTTGATTTTGAGGAATAGTCCAGTAATCGACAGTGTTGTACGGAACTTGATTTGTCTCAGTAATCGAAAGGTCAGGGAATTCAAATGTAGGAGAAGGGCAAACAATGGTCCCATTGCTAGGATTATGGTGAGTGGCCTCATTAAAATTCCACCCTGAATTGACCTGAACACATGGATTCTGTCCAGGCCAATGAACCTGCCCTGGACCCAAAGGATCGTGCACAATGTCTAAATTTGATTGAATCGCTAGATGGGGATGGTGATGGGGGTGATGGTGGTGTGGATGGTCATACTCATTGCTGTGACTGACTGATGAACCAAAGTACTGATGATTGTCCTGGTGTATGATTGAGGATGACGACTGGTTTTGATTCGTCTCGGAGATGTGATTATGATTGGGCTGACAGTGAATCGACGAGTCCAAGTGGAAGATATCTGAGGGCTTAAATCCTTCAGGACTAGGATGTGGATAAGCTACGTACATGGTTGAGCTAGTGTGATTGTTATGTGGTGAGCCACTTAGGTTGTTATTATTTGTCTGGGGATTATTATTATTACTACTGGTATTATTGACTGTAGACACGGAGGATAAACTAAGAGGGTTTGAGTATTGGGGTGGGCAGTCATAATTAATTCCTGGACCAGGTATGGGTACAGGGTTCCACGTATTCATCTCCGAGTGGGGAAAACCATGGTTGCCGGGGTACCAGTGAACTGACTCCGTGGATCGACTCAAGGGTTTAGACACCGTCCATGAAGTACTGGGGCACATGCAACAAACTTCATTGCAAGTGTGGCACAGGGACAATGAGTGCTGAGCTCCAAAGTGTGGAACGTGTAAGACTCGCTCCGACGTACTCTTCCTACTCGTCGCCGTAGATTCTTTTCTCCGCTTTTTCCTGGGACGACCCACAATTTTTATCTGCTTCAAAATATCACAACAAAAAGAACAACTCACTCATTATTTGTTACAGGAAAAAGTAAGAAATTGTGAAATTGATCATCCATGGCGTCTGTATTCTATTCTATGGTATGCATCTGCATATTATCTACGTCGTATCGTCGTTGAAGATGCAATACTAGTCAGAAGCTGTTGTTATAACATCCAAAAAAGAGATCACACGTTTCATGTATTAAATATGGATATTTACTCCATGAAAGTCTATAAATTCGTGTTAAATGGATAATTTGGCACTTATCAATGGCAATTGCGATCATTCGTTTAAAGTAAACAAGATTCTAAACTTTTCGAAACTGTATGAAAAAAATATATTCTGAATCTAAATAATGTAAACTTTTTCTCCAAGCACATTCCTTTCATTTGTACTTCCATGCGAAAATAAAAAATGTGTTTCGGAGATGGATGGATGTTCTCCTCCGACTATGGATATTACTTTCTGAATTGTTTTGTATTGCATCGTCAAGGACGGTATGCTAATAGCAATTTATTTTCTCAGGCAAGTATAGTTGTTGCTCGAATTCAAATTCTTGGTATTTCTTTAGACTCCTTGGAGTTGAGTAGTAGACATAATTATATATATAGATGTCTATAAAAGTTCTAGGGACTAGGGAGACCAATGAATCTTAAATAAATTCATGGTAGTTTCCAGATTGACGTTAACCTCGCCTCTTTGCAATATTATTGAAGAGTTATTGCATAGAGCATTTTGCATTGCATAGAGTTCCGTTTAAGTTTAAGTATTGGTGCGTTCCCCTGTATCCACAGTATATAAAAATGTAGATAGGTACGGATGATCAATGCTCCTTGATCTACATAAGTAACAAGCTTTATGACTGGATGCAAACATATGATTATCTCGATCATATGTCTAACGCCTGAAAATCTGTAACTCTTCGCATGAATATGAATATTGACCCAAGAAGTACAAGTATTAATTGATATTCAAAGGATGTAAATTCGAGGTGAACTTTTATACCTGCTTTGAAACAAATTTTTTTTTTTGCTTAAACATGCAGAGAGACTACTTGTAATTGTAACGCCTAAGATCACTTAGCAGGTAGGCACTTACAGTCCTTGATTCATTTACGGGTCGAAGTTGAGATTTACGAGGTTTTCTTGTGACAGGAACACCAGTAATATTCCTTCGAGCCTCAACTGTAGCTTTTGCTTCTGGTTTTGGATGGTCATGAACCCCTTTGGCCTACGGACAGTATTATTCATAAAATTCATAATTCATATAATCTCATCATTCGCTCTCAGCCATAGACTAGGTAGGTAGGTAGCTTATAATATATCCTATGCATAAACACTCAAATCAATTAGTATACAGAGAGTATGGACGGAGGGAAGAAGTTACATACATAATCTCTTGAAACATCATAATATTTAAAGGGTGGACACTCAATGACATTTTGAGTCTTGGAGCAAATAATATTATACAATGAAACTTTTCTTCATCCTTCCTTTTACATGATTTACTCCGTCATTTTTTCTACTTATAATTTTCATGGGATTAACATGTCAACAGGAAAGAATCAAGTGCGTATATATTTTGGGAAGCGGGCCTACTCGGTGGGTGGGTTTTCAATGTTGTCTAATACCAGTATGAACCTACCTACCTACTATCTCAGTACAGGCAGAAGTAAAGGTGAGATGTGATTATATACTGTGAACACCCAGTCCTCTTCCCATCTCATCTATAAGTTATGTCTTGTGAAATTAAACTAGGCATATTTTTTGAGAATTCAGAAGCTTAGTAATCAAGTAGCTCGAACTATTTCTTTAGGGTACATACTACTACTACCTGCTGCTGTGGCATGAAGACGAAAGCTTTCTTTTCCTCGCAATTGGTGATTTATTCTTAAACTACCCCATGTAATTTTTTTTCATTGGGATTGGCTATGCTATGTTGTTATTTATTTTTTTGCTTAAGATGCATACACGCAATTGCAGTGACTACAACGCAGGCATAGTTATACAAACGAATTCTTCTTTTTTTTTATTAGCCAAACAATTTAAGCGTACAATTATGTACCATTTAGTTATATGCAAACGTTAACACCGGGGAATAGAGTGAGTAAATACAGGGTGGGTGAAAATGAACATACTGTCTA
>JAQFZE010003372.1:0-12723 GCA_034695245.1 Dicyrtomina saundersi | reverse complement strand
GCTTATTGATAGTAGGGGAGCTTCTATAAATCTTATGTCATCTTTTAGCGTAACATAAATTATCTTGCGCTTTTGTTAGAGTTAAGCATCTACTTCAGGCCCGCCCCCGGTCGACACATGACTGACTGACCAAACCATCTCGCTGTGACCTCAGCATCTACTTCAGTTACGCAGTGGACGAATCTTGAGCAACGCCCTGAATTTCTGCTTTCGCATATACTAAAGCCAATGTAGGGAATTTAGTTTCAATAAGAAAATTGAAAAACGTAAGTAATCAAATAATTTAAATCTAATATATTTAGAGTAATATGTTTCTATGAGCTTTAATGAATGCTTGGGATCAAGAAGAATTTTTGGCTTGACGTATTTGTTATTTAAAAAATAAATTCAATTAGTCGAAATGTAATTTCCATAAACAAATTATGATAAGAAAAGAAATGGTAATTTACTTGCCCTTACACAACACGCATACCATTCAGGTAAGTTGAAATTTTTTTAAGTTATTAAACTTTGTTTTTTATGACATTTTTTATTTGGGTGAAATATAATTATGCTATTTACATCACTAACATATATAGGATGATACTTATATCAATACCAATATTTACTGCGATTACAAAATAAATCTAAAATCGCAATTTGTGGTGTAATTATGTCCCTACAAAATTTCTAATTAGATTTAATTAATTATCTAATACCACAGCTACAGTTACATGCATCAGTTACATGCTACAAACTACTATATAACTGTCACGAAAATAAATATTTTTTAGTATTGTAGCATCCACAAAAATAGTAGTCCAATAATGTTTTTTTTTTAATTAGGCTGTTTTGTAACATGTACTTACGCTGATTTAGATTACTCTATTTGAAAGAACTCTAACATTAGAGAATAAGTCTTTGTAAAATTTTTAAGTTACATTCAAAACGATTCGAAAACTAATTCATGTGCCTACAAGTCACTAGTTTACTGAAATGTGACAAGAAGTTCAACTAGATTTTCTAGAACACAAAAAAGCCCACTTAAAGTGATTTGCTCGTGCATTCCAGAGAAGAAACCAAGATCGACTTTGAGTGCCTTAAAAGATTTTTTATTTTGCTTCATCCAAATTTTAATTTCTCTCGTTATTTGTATTTTGCAGTGTGTCTCAAGGTTTTTGTTAACAACCTAAGCCTCCTTCTACCCCCTGTATGTTGGCCCAATATTGAACATAACCTACTTCTAAAACATTTTTGATCCGGGTGCAACCATTCCTCTAAGAATCCAGTAGATTCCGTGTACACTTTGTCAAAAAGAATGCATTCCATGAAATACAGGAGCAAGTTACTTAGGACGCAGTTCGCAGCAGGCAATTTGAGTTCCAAATCATCAATTTGAATAAACAGGAACATCCTTTAAGGGTAGGACTGCACCTTTCTGCCGTAACTTATAAAAGATGAAACATAGCTATTTCCTCCTCTATAGAATTGTTCCTTAGACCTATGAAAATAGTAAACTCTATAAGTTTACCTGTAAAAGCTTTATTACATTTTACCTAATGTTATCACCGAAACATTGTTTGTAAAATTCATATTTCACATTTAACATTCATGTTTTGAATTTCATAGCATTGTTGAAAGAAATTGCAATGATTTTAACGCCGAGTACAAAATTTCAGTGTTCTGGGGCTTCATGATAAAGGTCTACTACGTTACTCCACCCGCATTTTTTATCACTGCCCCATGGAGAACATAGGACTTGAAATTTTGTGTAAATTATTAGAAAATTTAAAAGCAGGTGCATTCAAAATAAATTTTTTTATACATAGCTTGAACAATTGCCTATCCGCTGTCGAAGAGTTTTTGTCAGAATCCAATATGAAAGGTATTTTATTTGGGCGTCGAAGATGAGATGCCAGGATGTCTACATATAAAACAATGTTAAAAGTTTCTTATTTTAAAAATCTTTAGTTTCACATTGAAAAACTTTTTTCCAGTTTTCTCTTCAACAATGGTTAGATATTACCTTTTAGTTACTGTAAAAAAATTAAATGTATACCTATATGTCCAGGCAAAGCCTAAGAATTTACCGCTGGATGTGCAGTCCAACCCTTAAACAATCGAAACGTGGAGTGTGATCTGTGAATTGAAAAGAGACGCATAACCGACGTCGTAGCCCATTTTCATGATGATTTGAAGCTCTTTGTACGTCCTCACAGTTGCACTAGGATAGTGTAGAATTTCCCGTGTCCAATAGTACGGCTTGTTTTTTTCTTTCTTTCTTTCAGCCATTTGTGAATTAATTTTTCTACCAAAGAATTAATTAATTAGTGTTTAAACTACATATATAAATGACATTTTTAACAAAAAAATTCCTGTTTGTTTGATTTACATTTTTTAAAAAATTAAATAAGGATTCAATCAGGACTTACCTGATTTCGCCTAATGCTTCAATGACTATTATGACAATAAAACCATAAAATATCAACCAAATACATGTGTGAGAAAGCAACATGGCAGCAAAATATTCAACGAGCGCGAAATTGAAGATAAATTTAGTAAATTCCAGGGCAGAGTCCGTCGCATGACTCACTTTTAACAGATTGATGTTTTCATTTAATTTTAATAACATGCAAACCATAATGTACAGAAAACACGGGAGTTGAGAATAGTAGAACGTGACAAACAATATTCCAACTTCTTTAATTTTTAATTCTTGGGTCCACTTTTGGATATTGAACTTTGGCTTGAGTGCAGAACATACGGTACAAATTTATTAAAACACTCATGTTAGTATTTGGCATATTGGGCATAATTAAATATAATACACCCTTCATAAATACTACGCCAGGTTGAATATTTATTTCTTTTTTTCTTTTGAGAAAATTTGGTTCGTGTTTTGTTTAACAAACACCAACGGTATTTTAAAAGTAAATATTCACTTCTGTTAAAAGTCTCACGAGAATATGAATAGTGTCTTGATTACACACAATACATATTTTAAAAGTAAAGTCGACAATAATTTATTACAAGGTAGTAAATTTAGAAGTCTTTCCATAATTAATTAGTAAGACTAATAATAATTTTTAGAGGTATCTTTTGCTTTTAGCTTTTAGTTACAGAAACGAAATAAGAGTTAGAAATTATACATGGATAAAATAGAAGTCAGCAGTATAGCTACTTCAATTCCGTAGATACCTAGTTGAAATAAATTAATTTAAATTAATTTTAGAAGTAAGCGGTAGTGCTTTTTCATCGTAGTATATACCAGCGTCCAACATTCATAGTTTACACTTTCAATTCAAAGATATCTAAGCAAGATAGATAATTTTTAACAGTAAATAAGTATACAACGAATTTTAATATTTTATAGATGAGAATACTAGTTTGCGGACTAGTAATATTGTCAGTCATTTTCAGTTAAGAAACTAGTGACCAAGCCTACAATATTGAGTTAGAGAATTTGAGAGTGGATATTTTGACAGATATTTTAAAAGCAATTGCAATTTTAGGGATTAAAAGTATTAACTCAGATTTTAATAAACGGAAGAAAAAGTAGAGGTATCGATTTTTTTTCTTGCGGACTTAAATTTATAATAAAATTTGAATATAATTCACACTTAAGGCTTTAAAAAAGCGAAGAGTTTTGGTTCACGTAATGTTTTTCTCAAAAAATTAAGAAATAAATGCATATATGTAGAGAAATTAATTTTTTTAAGTTAGTTACTCAATACATGTCCGACGAAGGAATAACAACTCGTAGTAAAAATGAGAAACGGGACGTAAAATTTATAAATTCAATTTTAAGTAAATTTCCGAGTAATACAGAAAGCAAATCAGATACTAACGACCCAAATCCAGAGCCATTAATTAAATCACTAATAGTTATACCTAGGAGAAACAATAAAGCAAATATCACTTAATTCAATCAACTATTATCCAGCACACCACAGTCTACACTTTTAACATTTTCTAGCCTTCTTGAGACCGGCATCAGTTATCTAAGCAAAAGCTCCAAATTCCAGCAAACAGTCACTAAAGACAGCAAAAACGCAACAGGTCAGCCTGATAATTCAAATATTTCAATCAATAATCAATCTTAATCTTTGACTGAAGTTGAAACAGAGCAACCACATAACGATTAATATCTGTGTGCCAACGCCACATTTGACGACGGAGAAACTGAGAGTGACGAAGCAGATAGAGGTGACCACGAGTCCAAAAGTGACGCGGACAGTGACAAGGAAGGTAACGAGTAACCCAACAGTGACAAAAAGTATTCAGACGACGAAAGTGAACGCCATATTGCTAAATCAAAAACCCCACTTATTGTAATCAACAGCTTGGAACCAATCCTATCGAACGCTGAATTTTATTGAGACGCCCTACTACCCTACGTATCACAACCTCCAGATTTCTAACCTCAACCCATGACAGAAGCACAAAATTTGGAACAACAACAACAAAACCTATTAGAGAAATTACAGGCAAGGTGATAATAACAGCAAAAAGCAGACAAAGAGTAGGACGATAACATGGTGGTAGCAACTCAAGTAGGGGATAATGGAAAGCGGCACCAAAGGTTAACTTTAGGAATACGATAGATGACGCGGCTTCTTATTACGAAAATTTTATTAAAACAATGAAAACAATGGGAGTCCCAACAGGGGAAAGACTAGCTAGGTTTAGAAATACACTTAATGAGTGGTCAGCAATTTGGTTTTATAACAATTCTGGTATTAGAGATATTAAAAATTTAAAAACTGCCTTTGTAGACGCTTTTTCAGTTTCGAAGAAAACCCGATTACGCCGTATGCAGACTTAAGTACTTCAACCTGATGAAATGGTCAATAAATATATCACTGAGAAAAACGATTTATTGCAGCAGCCTTTACCAAACCCACAGAGAAGGACTACATCTGAGAAGTCAGGGGAGGGGGGTTGACAGAATCCATGCTTTTCAAACTCGGTTGGGCTCCAACACAACCCACAACAGTGAAGAAACTAACAAAAATACTTGTCGACATGGAACAGGCAGAAATGGGCCGAATTAATCACTAGGCCAAGGAAAATGCAACTTAGATCGCCCAACTCAAAGCGCAGATCGCCACCCTAAAATGTCAAAACTCCAATACCTCATACGATAAGAAGCGTGAAATGAAATAGTTTCCAAAAAATGACATTAACATAAATACCCAGAAGAATGGCGGATTAAAAAACTGAAAAGGGGGAAATAAACAAGGACGGGGCAGGGGCAGGGACAGAAGCAGGGGCAATTATTCAAAACTATCTCGTGATTTAAGTGACATTAATTGTTTTAATTGTAATGAGCCAGGACACGTTGCTAAGGACTGTACAGAAAAGCCATAACCTCAACAATCTACCAAAGGCAGAGGAGGCAAGAGCAGAGGACGAGGCACCTACCGAAAAGAGGATGACAAAGGATGCTATGACGCTTGACAAGGAAAAGCTACCTACCCCACTGAACCACCACCAAAATACTTAGGAAAACCTAAAACAATCTACGTATTTATGGTCACCACAATAAATAGCAGTGCTCCATATGTAGACATCAAGTTTAATGATAATTGGTATGCTACACTCCTTAACACAGGTAGTGGAAGGTCAATCATTTAGAAAGAAATTTTGGGTAACCAATTTATTTTTAATAAAGGCCAGTACAATTTAACGGGTATAAACGGGAAACATGGAAAAGTTGTAGGGGAGACGGAAGTGTACTTTCAGATAGGAGGTACTATGATTAAAATGGAAATGATTGTTGTCAATAATATGCGCCCATGCATTCTTTTGGGGTATGATTTCTTTGATGAATATAAAGTTAATCTTGATTTTTTGAGAAGCATGAGGACAGCTAGAATTCTTGGCACTTTCCATTTTTATCATCATGATAACACTTTCCTACACCTACAATTACCAGCGATGAGACGTGTACAGGTAGCAGAAAATATAGAAATAGTATGCATCTACAACAATAGTGCAGAAGATGCATGGAAAGTCAAAACTGACGGTATGGCTTTTAGAGAAAAAGCTAGGACTAGACGAATTTTGACTAGAGAACAAATGCCTATTCACCGTGTGATTCGATCCAGAATTAAAAAGAAACGGGCAGTACCTAGTACTCTAATTAGAGTAGCTAGGCGACAACCCACCCAGAAGAAAGCTATTAATTTTCTTAAAAGTACGTAGGGACCTCATAATCACGTAAGTGACGGCGGTTATCAAACTGAATGGATCTATTGACACCGACAAGGGCAGAAATTTAGATCATTATTGCGTCAAATCCAGCCGAAAGAGAGACAGGCAAATCAACTTACTGAAAAGTTAGACAAGGTCTGTCGAGAGTTAAAATTAAAGATAAAAAGGAGAGACATACTTAAGAATCAATTAGAAAAATTAAAGGACAAAAGAGACGGCATAAGAAAGGAAGCCGAATTCATAGTACGTAACCACGACAGGATGAGAGCTGTAGTAATGATCAGGGAGGTGAACAAATTTCCTTATTCAATGATCAAGCCAACTCAACAGTTTGAGTTATCTTATGTCTCATTAAAAAACAGAAGGTACTTATGTGATGGAATGTGAAAAATAGGTACATTTGTAGACAGAGACAGAAAAAAGAGGATTCGACCCCAATTTTACTATTTAAATTGAATTTGAATGTTGTAACTATTTGAGACTTTGCATTTTATCATTCCTATTGCCATGTGCGGAAAAATAAATTGAGGCGGCAGCAAAGAGTATAGGTTAAAGTGGATGAATAATTTTGAAATAACCACTTTTATAGAAGATATTTTGAAGCACCAGCACGGCGAGCGATATGAGTGTGATTTTTGTTCTAGACACATTTTAGGAGATTGGGTCTCAACAATTAAAGTCAAGGACCAGGAAGTTCCCGAATAGAGAAAAACAACAGAACAACTAGATGTTCTGTCAAAAATCCAAAGAGAGACCGGAGTTAGATTTAAAACTGACGACAAAGTACCATCAACATCACGACTACCAGGTGCTTCTTTAACTAATTTATTTGAGGGAGACACGGCACCTGAGGACTAATAGCACATCGACAATGAGTGGAAAACATCACAGTCCCCAAAAAATCAAAAGAAGACAGTAGTTAGGGCTGAAATAACTCACCCTGACATTGATACTGTGGAGGACTGGGATGACATTTCACCACTCGTAGAGAATCCAACAATCAACTGCATAAAAACAACAGTTGTAACAAAACAACAAAAATTTAATTTGAGGCTTTTATTAATTTTTTGTTTTGCAGTTTTGATTTTAAGAGCTCAGAAAACGAAAGCATGGCTATGGGCCAGCATTAAAAAAAGAACAGCAGTACGATCCCAGCCACTTAGATACGCTCCAGTTTCAGCGCGTGTAAATCTACCCACAGTAGTATTTCCAGCTAGCCCATGTACAATTAGGAATCTAAATAAAAATGACAAATTTGAGGGCTACCCAAATCACAAAGCAGAAAAGGCATTCCAACTACAGCAGAACACATTCAGGGAATAAAGAAGACCATAGAAAATTCGACCCATTCAACAAATTTCTATGGGCACGGAAAATGTACTACCCAAAAATACCATGGATTTACCAAGGGCAGGGACGTGAGGTGTAAAATTCAAAAGAGAACAATTGAATAATAATCAAAAATCACCACAAAAAGACGACCCACCACCATTACCACCGCGATTAAATGGAAAACTCTCACTACACAGTAATTATTTATTTTATGATAAAGATGTGATGTCTAGGAAGGCAGAGACTATGTCAAATACGGCAGAGTCAAACTACCAAGGATGGTTACCTGACAGGTCGATTAATTCAGATCCAGGACCAAGGACTTGAAGACAGAAAGAAGAAAATATATAACCCTCAAAACAACAAGTGGGAGCAGCGGCGGGACTTACGGGAGTTTTAACATTAAATGTTTTAGTCCAGACAGGTATTCAAAAAGTATTTGAATCAGAACAAAAAGAAATTCGAGCACAAATAATAAATAACACTATTATTATTTTTAGAGATATTTTGGATTCAGAAAAAGGCCAATTTAATAATTGGGAACCTTGCAGCCCAAATAGAAATAGCTATAATGATTATGATTTAGATTACTTATCTGATAATGACGAAGAATTAAGATTACAGGTAGTTCCAGCATGGCTACCAGAGGCTATATTTACGGCGAATGAGACTTATTTTAATTGGACTCTAAGAAAAGGTATGACAACGCCCGGGCTATTAGAAAATTCATTAGTTTAGGACAGAGGCAATAAATTAGGCACAGTGACAGCAACTGATGGGAAAGTAACATATGTTATTACTGTTGGAGTTGTTGGATTTGTAATAATTAGGTGTGTAATACTAAATAGTCTTTGGATCTATGTATGTTACATAGGTTTATCTTTTAAAAGAAAAATCTAAACAGGACCACAGAGTAAAGACGTAAACAATACAAAAATAATAAGGCTAATTACACAAATATTTAGGGCTCCAGTACTGAAAAGGACTCAGGCATGGACGATTTTAGTACAGAAGAGGCAGATAATCGTAATTTAATAAACAATAAGAATGTAGCAATATGTGGGACTTTAGATTTAAATTTACAGAAAGCAAAGGACCTCATAAAAGAACTTTATCACCGTTGGCAGGCATCTGCAGCCGAAGGCGCGGTCGCATAAGTACCTACAGAGACCAAGGTCACCTTTAAAGGATGTGACAATAAAGTACCTACTAATAATTAGTCAGGGAAAATAAAGCTAATTAGATAGGCATAGTTATTAGAAATTAAAACTAAAATGTATGTAAAATATGCATGGCTTCTAAACGGCTCAGCAAAGTACAAATTTTACATAATTTAATTTAGTTTAATTTTAATGATAGATTTAAGTAATAAATATTAAGAATAGAGGTTTATTTCTATTTTTAGGTGGAAGAACTATGCGGGGATTTTAAAAATCAAAAATTTTTGCCCTTTAATTTATTTGGGATCACCCGGGTAGACTATGGTTTATTCGCGGACGAATAAATTAAAGAGCGGGGATTATTGGATATGTAGGTTAATAGTAGCTTTACAGTATTAGGTAAAATATAGTTAACAATGTAAAAGCATGATTATGAATTTATTTAAATGAATACGTGCAAGAATTTGATTATGTAGAAGTAATTTAGGAGTACAATTATTTATGAATTGTTAAAAAGATGAAACTGTTGAAATGATAATTACTCATGGAAATGAACATGTAAAATAATCAAATTGTCTTTATTGAAATGTTATATATGAAATCATGATTGACTAGTAGAGAATAAGTTGGCTTTCCGTATTGTACCAATGAAGAGGACCTAAATATGCATTGATCTTAAACGGCGCAGAAGTGTACATGTATGTTATACATACTGTATACAGGTCATTGGATGTTATGTGTTGGTCAATAACGGAAGCTAAGTGTAAAATCAAACTAATTGATGCTTAGGACAGCAATAATGAGTTGGAACACCGAGGTTTAATCAGTAGTTAAGTTTTAGTTATAATTTACTCTTGCTTGAAAGTTCAAATCCTTAACGCCTATCTTTTGTATCAATAAAATTAACACAGGTTTTATTTGGTCATCCTCAAACTCTGTCCATTTGTCTTGCACTTTATTACACTACTCAGGGGTAGGCAACCTTTTTGGATCGACGTGCAAATTTTCAAAAATTATTTGGGCCGCGTGCAAATTTTTAACGCTCGAAAAAAATTGGTTTATTTTACCCATTTTTTCTGCTGTATTACACCAAAAATAGGGCATTAATTTGTCATTTGATGTAAAATCTAGCTGGTTTAACGAGTTTTTTAGTGTAAAATCGAAGTAATTACGTAATTACATCAGTTGTTGCCTAAAAAATCTACTATTTATTAAAATTCAAAAACTCTCGCGTGCAAATTTTCGTTCTTTGGCGTGCACGGTTTTGCACGCGTGCAGTAGGTTGTCCATCCCTGCATTACATTCATTAGTACTTAACAGCCTTTTCCATTAAATAGTAGATAAACCCATAAAATTAATAATATGTGCTTTAAAGTCATTAAATTCTATTTAAACATATAGAATCAGGCGCAGCATTTTAGTTTCTTTCTTTTGAAAAATAAAATAGAAGCAGTACTTAACAATGGAATGAGGTTATTCAATAATTTTTGAATCAACGTTGTTTACTTGTTTATACAACTTTAATTAAATTTTGCAACTAAAAAAATCCTTTCTGTGAAATATCATGTAAGAGGCCAGCATTTAGAAATGGACTGGGTTAACCTCACGCATTTTTAAACATTTTAATATTCCTGAAAAACAACTTTTAATATGACTTAAGCTGGTTTGTTTTTATTTAGGCTTTTCCCTGCACGAAGCACATACATACCTATATTGATTTTACAGATGCTAAAGACTTTTAATGTCATTGAATAATATTTTAAAAACCAGGCTTAGCCTATGAATATACCTAAAATGAATTTTGTCACATCCAATATAACACAGTGGGTTTGGAAATAACTAAGAAACTCAAAAGTATACATTCAATTTACAAAACAATTCTAGTATGTAGTTCGATCGTTAGTTCGATGGAGTTCGAGTTGATATATTAAACTTTTTAATACCTTAGTAGGTAGGTAGAGTTGACACAGGAATTCAATTATTTTAGGAAGGTTTGTGTATGTAATTATATATAGCCTAATTAAATGCTACAGGTAAAAGTCTTTCAAAACTAAATAAATTTATGTATATATGTAACTACAGATGTTTTATTTTTCACAAAAGCAAATATTAAAAATATTTTCCAATTTATTACAGTTAGCAAAGTGTAAAATAATCATTAACTCTGCTCAGCAATCGCAATATTAATTGAATTTGCACAATCATATATACACACAAAATAATAGTTTACTACAAAAATTATTTATTGAAATAAATGCTTTGCTTTGCTGGAGGCCCCTGCGGACCGACGCTGTAGAACGCCAAACCTTTCCGCTGATCTTCCTCTTGTTTGTCCGCATTGTAACTGTGTGGTTGTTGACCCAGGGGGACATCATCCTGTAAATGCTTCCGGGGTGGGCCTCCATTTCGTTGAGGGTGACCCGGGACGCTGAATGCTGGAGGGCGATAAGTCGTTGTAGTTGTTTGACTTTGATGCTGGGCACCAGGTCCCGCCCCTTTAACGGGAGTTGAATAATTGTACATTCTTTGAAGTCTTAAGGGGTCCATAATTTCTGGTGTAGTAATTCTTTATTGTTGTATAATTTTAATGTTAGCTGCTGCGGGTGCTTGGACTGAACTAATTGATTCTTTCTAAACACATAAATTACAAAATTAATTTATTGCTAATATTCTTCAATTTTGTGAGGCTATTTTTGTAAATATAATAATTACAAAAGGCATTGGTAAACAATGTAAGTAAATATCGTAAAATATGTAAATCAAATTTAAAATAAAAATCACTTACAGGTTAGGTAAAGAGCGGAAACTCGGCTCTGTTTGTAAAACAACAATTTGAATTTAACAATGGTGCCGTCACCTTTTTCAATGCCAACCTAATGAATAACTTCGGCTGTCAGGGATTAGTCGTAGATTTATATAACAGCGCAGTATAGCAGAAAAAAAATGCAAGGGGCGTTTTTCCAAAGTGTAAAAATAATAGAAAAACAATGGAATTAAAAACATCTATGTAAGTATAGATTACATGTTTTAGTTAGCATTCGTAGATGTATGCAATTGTTTTGCAACATGTAAACATGCTTATCTCGCTAATTACAGTTAGACTTGGTGTAGATTTCAGCGTCACGTAATTACATTGCTTTATCAGGAGTTAGTTGACATTCACGGCGGCATGTTTAGTAGGTAACATTGCGGCTCAAATCTCTACCCATTTAAGTGAATACCAATGAAGCACCACAATTATTTCTGGCTTGGTGTAATTAAGGCTAAATAAGTTTGTACTTTGCTGTTTCATTGTTAGCATCATATATTGCATATAGCTTTGGATTGTAATAATATAATTAGATATATGTACATAATATAGACATTTTGTATTTCATATACTTGAGAGTCGTTTCTGACTGGTTAGTGATACCGTATTGCAAAAAGGGCGTATTTTCCAAGATTAACTGCTTAAGAGTAATTGCATTACATACTAGAATTGAGGACCCAGCCGATTTGAAGGCTAGATATGTACATTAAATGAAATATCGTCTGTGAAGAACTAAAATGATCCATATCCAATTTATACTGCAATCAAAATGAGCTATGTCATAAAAAAAATGCGAAACATGCATAAAATGTTATCATGAAGGTTTTGAAAGTCGTTAAATGTTTTATTTTCGAGTTTTTCAACAATGTAAAATGTCCTATTTGCATGTTTTTGAAAAGGTGCAAAATGTTCTAGTTGCTTGTTTTTAAAAAGGTGCAAAATGTTCCAATTTCATGTTTTTGAAAAGGTGCAAAATGTTCAAGTTTCATGTTTTTAAAAAGGTGCAAAATGTTCAAGTTGCATGTTCTTAAAAAGGTGCAAAATGTTCCTATTGCATGTGTATGAGGAGTTTTGTATTTACATATTTTTGAAAAGTGCAAACTGTTCTATTTAAATGCTCTAACGACATATCGTTACTGTAGGTGCAAAGTGGCCGTTCTCCAAACGCAGGTAAAAGCAAAGTGGCCGTTCTCCATCCTTTACTAAACGCAAAGTGGCCGGTCTCCA
>JAQFZE010003371.1:0-12725 GCA_034695245.1 Dicyrtomina saundersi | reverse complement strand
TTTTGATAATAGCTATTAATTTATATGTTCGCTCCCAAAACTCCCAAAACTCCCAAAACGCCCTTGGGAGTTTTAGGGAGTTTTGAAACTTGGGAGTTTTGGAGGGAGTATTGGGAGTTTAAGGCTCCCTGGGGAGCCTTCAATACTCCGGGCGCGAAACGCAGGGAGTTTTGAATTTGCCATCCCTAGTTCAAAATGCTAGATTATTTCCCTGCAAGATTAAATAAAATAAAAAGCTTATTTCCTGTCCTTTGATATGCAATGTTTTCAATGAAGATTACCGACCGGGTAACCTAGTTTGCAGTATAAGAACATCCCTATAGTTGTGCAATACGGATATACTTTTGAATTGTATAACCGACTGGCTAGCCTTAAAATATGTAGCCTAGATAAAATAAATGTAATTGCTTCAAGTTTTTCTGAATGAAAAAATATGTAGGTAGCTTTTAGTGCACAATTTAGTATTAAAATTAAAACCTAAAAGTTTCCTGTAAGATAAATTAAAAAAATGTATTACATTTTTACATTACATAATAAACGGTATAACAGTATGTTTTTATTTAAGGAAGCGGAACGTCATTGGTTTTGACCTTTATTACTTTAATCCGTAGCAATAACTAATAAAGGCTGCCCGCTAGGAAAAAATCCTGAATTCATAACTTGAAGACGGAAAGAAATTTTTTCGTTGAAGCTATTTTGATTTCCTTGTAACCTTCAATGGAAATACTGTTATAAAGATGAACAATACCTTTAAAAGCAATACCATTTCCTGGTTACATGGCTCGGCACATTGTTTCCACTTTACCTGTTTTAAGACAGGTGCGCCCAAAAGGGTTTAATTTAACAGTTTTACAACATTTTCTTTTTTTTAATAAAATCATAAACTAACTTTGCAGTTATACAGTTTTGTGTATACACATTCAAAAGCACTTTTAAATAAAGAAAGGTCAATAAATATAATTGATGTCACCCAAATTATCACTTTTTTAAGGCCCCTTACTAACTTCCTAATGCAGTTTGATTGTTATGTTGTTCGTTAAATTACTTTTTCAAACTAATCCATTATTTATTAAGTAAGCAGCAGGGGCGAATCTAGAAATACTTTTTGGCTTATACAAAAGCCGCTTCTTATTTCTTATGCACCCTTAACAATCTTCCCTCCATGCAATATGCTATACAAAATTGTCTACACTCGCGCTGTGCATGCTTTCACCTATTGCTGCTCATTGCATCCATTTTCGTTTACATATGCAACAATTTCCAAATAAAATGCAGGTTTAATCACTAAATTATCAGTTATACAAAATTTCATGAATTGATAAATATTTATTCAAGGAAATTATTAAAATCAAAATAGTAAAATTTATCGATTCTTTAAAAAAGGAAGAACATGGAGTGTGGTATTCAAAATAAATTCAGAAATTTTAGAATTTCAAATGAAAAACAAAATGTAACCCGCAAATTGTGTTTTTCAATTCCATCTCCATGTGTGAGAAAAATACACTGTTTAGTAATATTGCGAGTTGCGACCGCATTTTAAATCATTCAAGTAAAATTGGCAAATATTTGCAGCAGCAGCACCCATGTGTTACTGTATGTATGATTTTGCCAACTTATGCAAAATAATTTTAATTTCTACACTGCTTGAGAATAAAGTGAGAAATCACGTCTTGCCAGTTCCTATAGTCGTTGTACAAATTCAAAATTTTTTATTTTTTTTTAGTTATATTTCTATTACAGCTGAATTTGTGAAAGTATTTGTACTATCATGTCTTTCCATCTTGACAAATTTGGCTGTAAAAACAAACATACCCTGTCAATATTTTCAGTAATATATTTATATTGCATAAGTGATAATTACCCCACCTAACAAATGTGTTTTGTTTCAGACCTCTGTGTTAAAGACTGTTATTTGAATTTTATCATTATAGGGATATGCGGGGCCTCTATATATTCAACCACCCACCACGGTTGTGCAACTTCGTTAACTAATGCAAGCAGTGCAAGTGCAATTCCGATAAGAAAACAGTAGAACGCGGACGCAATCAACGAATCGCTAAGAGGAAGAGTTTTTGCTCCTACATCAGTTTTTCTTTTGTATTTCGGTTCATCGCGGTACACGACATCAAAATACGAGTTTGTTAGCCAGAGGCGTGCAGCATTCTCAATACCGAACAAGAAGTTGACTATTCCAACATTAAACAAGCGGACAAACGCTTGATGTGCTACATCCATGTTCCCCATTATGAACTGCCATTCTTTAGGAGTATTTAAAAACGTTTCATTGGACAGAAATGAATACATATGATGAACATCCCAAAGAAGTTTGGAATACACCGAAACGCTTTCCCTAGGAATCAACATGCCAATTTTTTCTGTGGCAAACGCTTCCTGCAACATCTTAGAGGTAATTACGGGACTCCCGATTTTGTTAACAGAAACAATATGGCGCTCGTGTACTTTGAGTCTTTTAGCTATAGATGACGAATAAGCGTTTGATACATATGTTTTCACAAGGTGACGAATGCTTTCTTTTCCGTCCAAGCTAAGCAGAATATAATTCTCACTGATAAGATCCTCCAAGCACTTTTTCATAGTTACAGGGGTGGCGACAAGGCGGTAGCTTTGCCAGTGAGAGCTGAAAATTAAGTTGATGAAAAGCCCAGGACCCAAAAAGTATACAAGCGAATGTAGCTCGTGTTCAGCCGCCCAAAGAGTTTGGCGTAATCAATATGACGATGTCAACGTTGTGCTGAATGTTGCTTATCATCGGGTTGGCCAAATATGTGTTTAATAAAAGGAACTGATCCAACCACCTTGTTTCGGTCTGTGTTTGCGGTACAGAAGGAATGATAAGGTTCACATAACAGATTATCTCATGATGTCTTAAATACTGACCCAGTCTGTTTAATCGCTCCGAATTGCTGTAAATTTGAGCCAACGATCTGGAGCTTCGCAAAATCCTACTCAGGATACTTTGAAGCGAGAAGCCAAAATTTTGTTTAGGATTTTCAATAATGACGACAAACTGACAGTTTTGTAGAGGATGCAATGTATCCTGTAGAATTAAGCGATGTTCTTGTTCAATGGGAAAGTTTTGAAGTTGTGGTTTACATGGAAATTGTTGTACAAAAAAAATCGTAGTGACGACAAAAAGAGTTGCAGAATAGAAATTCATTTTTCTCTCAACTTTCATATACTGTGTTGTGTCTAATTTGTAAGCGTTTGCATTGGCTTTGATGATGCTTGTGAAAACTTGAAGAGGTTTCGCCTGAATGGTTATTTAAACAGTAGTAAAGCACAAACAAAATTAGTACTGTTTTCTAGAGACCTAGTTGTGCTTAAATACAGGAAAAACAATAAGGAAGTAAACGTGAGCGCTTTTTCTGGTGCGACCATAACTACACGTTACAGTTAAAAGTTTTGAAATAATTATTTAAACATGAGACCCTCTAACTAGAATTTTTGCAACACTTATGTACACACATATACAAACTATGCACGGCATGAGTATATGCTACTAAAAAAGAAATATCGTCACAAACGTTTGCTAATGTTGACTCTGGTATGATGATCCTGTTCGTGTGCGACAGTGGGTCTCTAGGGAACAATGCGGAATGTTAGCCTTCCAAGTATGACTCCAAGTATCTGTCATGATGCCTTGTTTTCCTGTTAGCTAGCATTTCTATTGAAACGTTTCCGGACGTTGGAAGGCGAGTTATATACATGCTAGAAGGACATTGAAAATTTAGAAAAACAATATCAGATTAAAGCTAAAACAAATTCTATATTACTTATTCTTTACCAGGAAACAAATAGGAAACGCTCTTTAATTAATTATGCTTAAATATTTTCAGTCACAAGAACTGCTTCATGCCTAATGTGATTAGAAATTTGATCACTAATGTATGTACAAATATTTAAAAAATAATGCAAACTCAATGCCAACTGGCTTAGCGTTCTTGGGTTGAATAACATTAAAAAAACAAAGTTCCGTAAACATTAAATTTAGCAAAAATTGTATTAACACGTTGCTGTGACGGCCATGACCTTATATACAAACACCAATAGAACTGTTTAAAATTTTAATCTCTTGTTCAAAACTACATTTGATGTCAGGGGGGGGGGAGTCATTTAGAGAGTTTCTGTGACGTTATTTATGGCAGCTCTATTTAACAGCTGCCACTGAAGTAGAGCACAATAATGTGTGCATATTGCATTGTACGACTGAACCTTTTCCTGTTACTTTGCTCATAGGCATATTTTATTTTCTATTTTTAGGAGTACCAGTTTCACAGTACCAGCACCAGCTGTAACAGTCGAACAGTGTCCACGAATTTTATTTTAAATTTCCTCTTTTTCAATCCTCTCTGTCTAATGTGTAGCCACTTAAATCAATATTCGTTCTACAAAATTTGAAAATCATTAAACAGGCTGTTTTGCATTCAAGTGTTCATATAAGCAACTGTTTCATTAATTTAAAAAATTTTTCAAAGCTTGTTAGCGTGCTTACATTTTATAAAATATATTATTATGTAATTTGATACCCACTTGTTTTCATTCTATTTGTAATTAGTATTAATTTATGTTTATTCTAAAAAAATATTACTTTAAATATTTACTGCCCAAATTTAGCATTATTTATAACAAAGTCAAGTATTTTAAAATATTAAACTAACTTTGCATTTTTTTTTTAAATTGCAGAGTCAAGTTCCAGAGGAAGTTTTTGATGTGGCCATTCATGTACAACTAACAAAATAACAGCTGATGAATTTAGTTTCTCCAGAATTCAGAACCCATTTCTGCTACTAGAACTTTTTGAACGCTAACTAACGCACCATAAATAGTTATGGGAAGTGAACCTGTGCTGCCAATAAATATTAAAGAAATTAAAAATCAAAATGATGGAATTTCAAATTTGGAATTAGAACCTCAATCAACTGCAGCAGACTCGGAGTCAGAACCTGACGATGAATCGGGGCTTTTTCAAAAATACGGAATATCCAAGCAACTTGTGATTGCAGTTGATCGCCATTCTGAATCAAGTAATTCCCAAAATCCACATGTTTTAGTACAGCACAGTTCAAGGCGGGAAAGTTTTGATTCAAAATCAGGCGACTTTGAAATCTAAAGTGAACTCCTACGCTTGCATGGAGTGACAGACGAAGTCGTCATTAAATTTGCCATTTTATGATTTGATTCAAACAGGGAAAAAGTGTACTGCAGCGATACTAACGATGGCACCGACGACAGTGCAAATTCGTACAAGTGCAAAGACTGCAGTAGAAAGTACAAACTACAAGATCAGCTAATTGACCATCTATTCACACATTCTAAAGAGAGAATATTCGTGTGCCCAGCTACAGGTTGTAAATTAACCTGCAACCAAGTGGACCTCCTTCAAAGACATACTGCCTCCATCCACTGCAATTCAAATATCAACAGAAACCATTTAAATGCCCCGTTTGTGGCTGGAGCTCCCGCCTGAACCAACTTTTAAAGAAGCACATGCAACAAGTTAACAGTCAAAGTTGTAGGCCAATTCAAGCCACTACTTTGGGCGCGAAAACATAAAATTCAAAAGACAGCGAATGGTGTCGGCGTTGGTAGTGTTACTAAATCTAGACTCACGCTATTTTCATGCGCATTCTGTGGTAAAGTTTTCCTTGAGCACGCTGAGCTAGTTATTCACGTGAGAGATCACATGCGAGAGAGAGAGTTAATGCACGTGACTGGTGTGCGCACTAGCGCAAAAATCAATGCTTGGAATAAGCGCAATGACTTGAAAGACAAGGTGGATCGAAATAATCTTGTTAAAAAAATAATATTTACGCCAAAAACAATTTCAGCTATGAATGTCAAGTTGAAGCCAAAAACTGTGTCTGACCAATCAACATCGCTTGAGCAGCGACGCCGCAGAAGCAGCGGTTCTGAAGCGCGTAATTTCGAGGAAAACGAAAGGTCGACACGCAACTGCAATATGGAAAACAAGCGAGACCTTCCAAAAAATGTAAAAGCAAAAACTTTGAAGTCACCGTCAAAATCTGGCGCTACTGTTAATTGTATTCGGCAAGTAAAACACCAGCTTCAGCAGCAGCCGCGCAATCCCATTGATTCAAATAAGCGCAGACTAAACAGTCTGCACGCGCCAGTCTCAAAATTACCAAGTTTCAATAGCAGCATTAGCGCTGGTGGCAATTACCATTGTAATGCTGAAGTACAGTGTAATTTATTTGACAAAGATGCTGTTCTAATGGCCCAGTTTCAAAGCAGTTTAATATCTTTTATGCTTTATTTGGTAATTCAGGCCTTTCACTTGACCTAATGTTGAACCCGCTAGTTCTAAATAATTCAAAAACTGTGACTACAAATCACGCTCAAACTATCAGCCCTTTAAGTAAGCAAAGTATCTCTCAGGACTACTCACTACTACTCAGGAGACTAGTGCAAATAATCAACTTCAAGTTGAGCCTACAGATACAGATACAAGTATGTTCATGCGTAACCCAAGTAAATTTGCAAAAGCTCTAGAAAATCATGACATGCATGAAATTGTGAGCCGTAGAGTAAATCCTGATGGTCGTATTTCATACCAAGTAGCTTGGCGCCAGGCCATTGTACAATCACCACATGGACCTCAACCTTTAGACTTTGATGAGGAAATTCAACGACTTTTTGCCAGTAGTACTAAGCGCAGTAGTGACAATGTAAGTTGTAAGAATAAAATAGAAATTGACCAAGTGCACGAAGAAGCTTTACATTTATCGAAGGTCGCAACTCACAATAATCAGAAACAATTTAAAAAACGAAAGTCCCGCCCAATACGAAAATCCATACGAAGCCTGCTCAATCAGAATCGGGACCGAAATCGAAAGTGTAAAATTAAGTACATTACAAATAAAAACAAATAGAAAAATGAATTATTATTTTGAAATTAAGCGCGCAAAAGATATATACCTTATGTGCGTTGTTGATCGCTCCAGTTTTGGTTTGTAAAATTAATGTAATTATAAACTTAAAGATTAGTTGACAAAATACCTTTCATATGTGATTTTCTGCTCTTTCGTTTTTAAAATTAGATTTTTTTTTCAAACCAGTACAGTACAGTAGCAGACGGATAATGAATTTTGAAAATAAATATCTCGTGATTTTATCTAGTACTTTTATTAGCAGTCGAAGCACCTATTTTATTTTTCTCTAATGGCCTTTAGTGATTTAAATACAAAAATCTTTTAATTCACAGTGACATTTACTTCCAAGAATATTATTTTAAATGCCCGCTATATATAAATTATAGAGCAAAATTTGCAAAACGAGTCATTACTGTAGTTGAGTATTTGCACGTTTACAACTATTTCCTCACTCAACATTTTTTGCCGTGATTAGCGCTAATTATTTATTGAGATAATTTGTCAAAGTTACAAGCACTGAAGATATATTTCTAATCGAAATATGTATGAATTTGTATAATTATGTAAATTATGTATTTTATAATATTTGGCCGCTATAGTTGTAGGTTCCTTTGATTTTCCAGAAGCGTCAACCAAGCCTTATTGTAGCTCATCAGCACATACTTTTTATTAACGAACGATAATGTAGTCAGCAAGAGCCTGGAGATGTTTTCGAACTTCTGAAATTAAATAAATTACATGCCCTGTATCACAACAATAGTGTACAAATATTTAACATAAGTATTACTAAATATTTTAAATACTCATTTTTAATATGAAAATTCCTTAAAATGTGAGAAAAAAACATTATTATTATATACACCACAGTAACTACACATTTATATTACATATAAGATTATTGTTAGCATGAAAACTATTTTCTATTGCAAATTCTATTTTAAATCCCATTTTTTGTAAACTGCATAAAATACAATTACATATTGTCAACTTTTAGTTAAATAATAAAGTTGCTACCTTCCATTTCCTGCTGCGATAACTCAAGGGACTCAAAAGAAAAAATAATCCTCGTCTGCTGAGTTACTCCTTGGAATCCATAGAGACAACTCATTTTTGTTGCAAACAATCTCGGGATTGTTTCTTGAAAATGAATCGTGAATTCCCTTAAATCTAAAAGGAAAAAAAGATGTAAATGTTTTTTATTAGATATGTATTTTTGTTTGTGAGATCTAAATTACACACAAATTTTTTTTCACAAAACGAACGGGTTATGCTGACACAATATTGAATTCAATGAGCATTTCATTATCTAAAAAAATAAACATAATCATAGATGGAACTGCAAGGGGGCCGAAAACCGAAGATATGAGCCACAAGCTGCCTGAAGAGCCGAAGACAGAACTGCAACCTGCCCGGCTTTTCAGGCAGCTTGTGGGTCATATTTTTAGTGTTTGGCCCGCTTGCAGTTCCCGAAACCGAAACTACTCACTGCCACAGTTCCCAATATACGGCTGCGTTCTATAAAACTTGATCTGTCCAGGACTCAGTTCTGGTACGGACACAGAATCGTCGTCATAACAAGGGAAGTTTGTACAGACCTCCCTAGGAATTCCGATAAAGAAGCTGTCCACATCTTCCTTGTCCATATCTGGAATGAAATTATAAATTTCGAATCTCTCTAACGCTGGAAATGCTCCCCAGACCCAGTTGCACAGCTTCCTTCCTCCAGCCTCACATGTAATCCGTAAATGAGACACATTTGGGAACAACTTCCCTAGTTTCTTGTCAACATCGGGGAAGGGGCTCAGCTCCAAAGTTGTCACGCTTGACACTACGTCCCCACTCACGACACTTTGATCCCATCTCCCAGTGTGTTCCAGTGCAAAGAGTGCAAGAAGCTTGTTACACGTGTTTAAACCAGGATCCACATGAATCACTACCTTTGCTAGTTGTGGGAAGTAATCTGGTGGAATTCTGTTTGGATTTTGCTCGTTTTCAAATTGAAAGACGTGACGGTCATAGTCCCACGAGTTTTCGTCCCCAGCCCGTTTTGCCCGCTCTCTATTAGCTTTCCGTGACTGAAGTAGGTTCCCAAAAGTTTCTATTTCCCGGACTAATTTTAAACATTTCAGTTTTCTCAGCCGAGGGATTCGAATGTTTTCTAAAAAGTCGGTTGGATTTACATGCAGCTCCAAGTACTCCAAAGTTTCTTTGCTTCCTCGCAAAATTAAATTGAGGACTCTAATTACGTCTTTGTATGCATAATGTTTTCTGCTCACGCGCGACAACTGTATTGTTAGTTGGCTTGGTTGTAGGAGGGGGATGTTGTTGCGGCCAAGTCTACGTACTTCACTGAGCAGACTTGTAAATTGCTGATTCAGGGAAGGATTGTAAGACAGGGATTTAATAAGATGCGCCTTTCCCATTTCGATAAGGACAGAGAGGGCTGCGACGCCGACTTCTTGAACAGACCGGATATTAGGTGAGACACGAAGAAGCTGTTTTAAAAAATCCGCTTTGGTCCAGTGAAAGGATGACTCCGCCCCCGGACTAATTTTTTCTAATTTTTTAAGAGTGAGATTTAAATTTGGACTCAGCCGTTCTTCTTTTTTTACATAGAAAACTTGGTTTTGTTTTTGTTCTGGGTCTAATACATCAAATCTGTGGCAGTTTGCAAAATCTATACTCATCAAATTGGGTGTGTACAGAAACAAGAGCTTCTCGACGCTACTCGACGAGATCCCGCTGCCAATGGAGAGGGCCTTAATATCCTTCCCCCAGAGGGAAAATAATTGCATGAGCTCGTCCTCCTCGAGCATATAGTCCTCTTTGGGGAGTGCTAAACGCAGATTTATGAGAGCCTTCTCGCATCCTTCGAGGAACTTGAGACTGTTTGAGGGGAATTGTGGCGATGTCGAGATTAGGTGGATGAGCTCTGGAAGGAGGCCATGGGGCGGTTTAGCACTGTAGTATTTGAAAATGGGCGGGTGACGCGAATGATTAAATTCATTGGGGCACACTTCCAAGAGTTGTGACTGAGAATGAAGGTTCCCGTCAGCGCTGAGTGGCACTTCGCCAATTTTGAGAACAATTTGACACGCATTTCGTTTAAGGAGGACCGATGTGGCTGCAGTCCGCCAGGACCTATTCACAAGACGGAACTGAAGCAAATTCGTTGGCGTGAGGATTCTCAAGTTGTCCAGTATTACTGGCAGGATCTGAAACATGGATTTGGACCAAAAAAAAAGAAGTTGCTAATTACAATTACACAATCATTTAATTGTTAAAAGCAATTTGATTTTGGTAATGTAAAATATTTGGAGAGCATCCGTCTGTTACAACTGCTTACTGAAATTCTAGTTTAGCGGGTTTAGCTCCTTGGCTTTGTTAGTAATAGTGAGATTGTATATTCGCTTGTGTTTATAAATTAAATTATACTTCATTAATGCGAACTTACGTTGTCCGTAAATACACTGCTAGTGGTTTGACTACCTTTACATTTACAAGTGGCAGATTTGGACGTGGATGGACCAGGTAAGGAAGTCCTGAGACGTTTGGAGCTTGAATTCATATTTATTGATTAAACCTTTAAATGAAATCAAAATATACTCAATATTATTACAACTAAAATTACGAATTAGTGAATTGTTGACTTAATTCATAATTAATGCGGAGCAAAACCAACAATGGGTAATTGCCTTTTAAACAGGTCACTCAACATCAACTATGATCTCAAACTGAAGTAACTGAAGTAATAGTCACAACCAGCGAATTCAATGAAATGAATAGGAAATTTTCATTTGAATTTAATACCACATTCACTCCCTGACCTACAAAAACAATCAAACGAAAATACAAACAAGTAACACGATCAACATTTTACGTAAAATTGAAAATATGTATTAGTCAATACAAAGCCCGAACTTATGCAGCTCCGTCATCCGTGCAAATCACATAATATATTTAAATTCATGAAAAGTCAGCATGTCAGCATAATTGTAATTCAAATAATACGTAAGTTTGTAATATTAATTTAATGAAAATGAATCACTCACTTATGTAATACCACAGAACTGAACGGCAACCAACACTGCACAAAGTCAAGACACTGAAAAGAATGTACTGGATAGCTTAATGTTTTAAAAATAACATACAAGTGACACAAGAGATAGGTAATTTGAAAATTTAGACTCCAGTTCTCGCCGTTGTTTGCGACCCAAAGTACACAATGCATTTTATATCAATGTAAAAAGAACTGAAAGCTGAGCTGCTAAATAAACTGAACCTGCAACCTGAAGACAAGATTAAAAGAGAAATACAAAACAAAATCTATAAAACTGGGTTAGCATTTTTAAAGTTTCCCGCTCACAGGTGAAAGTCAAGTAATGTAGAGTTTCCATCTGAAACTGCAAATTATTGTTGCCTTATTTTTCTTGAGTTTTAAAAAAATTTAAATGTGTGGTTCGACTCATTGTTGTAACTTCCACTTTAGCGGGTACGAAAATGCAATTTGCCTGAAAATAATTGTACGAAAAATTGTGCATTTTGATTTATGTTTTTAAGTACCAGTGCATTAGCATTAGCAGACAGAGTTGTAATTTTAAAGTTTTGAATTTAGAAAAAATATTCCATGATTCCACCTTTACTAAAGAGTTGCTTTTAACTTTTCATAAACAAAAGACAATATTTTTAATTTTTCAAGTTACAATCTTATTCAAAACGAAACTAGGTACCTACTTAAAAAGGTAAAAATATAGAACAGTTTGTATTTTGTAATAATTTTATTAAATCTAAAGAAAGATTGGAGTTTCCATTTTTTAAAGAATGCGATTTGAAGCTGTGTTTAGAGTGCTTAATTACTCGCCTATCGTTGATACCTATTTACTTTACTGTAGATGGAACTTTTATTAGCAGTCGAAGCTTTTATTTTTCAGTGACTCAAATACACAAGTATTTTAATTTGCAGTGATATTTAATTTTAAGGATATTATATAAAAAGCCCGCTAAATATACGTCAAAGGCCATTGTTAGGGGCCGTCCATTAATGATATCATAGGGTGGGTCATAGGGTCATGCTTGAATTTTATGACAAATTATGACAAAAATTGGGGTAGTGGGTGTATCTGAGATTGCCTTGATGATGTCATAGTGTATTATTGTTGAAAAATTAAAAAAATACAAGTTTTTAATATTGACGGAAAGTCACCGACCGTGGCATCTCGTAAATAAATAAAAACCTACATGTTCAAAACAACAAGAAAATTGCGGGAGTGTACGATTTATATTTTTTCTTAACTATGAAATTGACTAAGGTCTAACAAAAATATCAAACACAGAATTCGAACTTTTAACCTGCATTACAGAAATATTGCTGAAACGTAAATATTAGTGTCAGAGCATATACTATTTAAAGTCAGAACGTTTTCATTATGCACCTTATTGTGCTATAAATATAGACAATAGAGCATATAATTCCGTAAAATAGGAAAGCCGAAACTAAAATATGATGGAAGAAAAGCGTGGCAAGATATTCTTGATTTATGGAAAATAGCTTATCCATATAAAGATCTTAAGATTTAAATTGCCTACTCAATTCAATTAATTTGGCCAACAAGTTTAATGAAATCTTCATTGTGCCATACCGTGTATTCTGGTTGAACAGTGTTCTGCTATTTCAAAAACCCCTAATAGTTAATGTGTTTCTATTTTGGTCATGGAGTGTGACACCTTAGCAACAGTATCTGGAATCCTAACAAGCAAAATGAGGAAGTAATAAGAGCTGAAATATACATCGAATGGAAACAATTATCGAAACAA
>JAQFZE010003370.1:0-12726 GCA_034695245.1 Dicyrtomina saundersi | reverse complement strand
AGATGGAGGGCGCATGCGCGGCCAACTCACCTGTGGGCTTAATTGGTAAAGTATCTCTGTGGATGCTTTGGACAGTAGGTTGTTAGTTTAAAACATTTTACATAAGACTGAAGCATCAGTTCGTAAAACAGAAGCTAAACTATTACCTTTGTTGAAACACAGCTTGTCTATTGTACGTACGAATAATGGTCAATCCTCCCATTGACGACTGTAGATGACCTACAACGGGACTTTTAAGTACATTGTCTAATTTTTTTGTCTGCCGGACTCCTACGTTGAGCCAAGCACCCAGAAAGACCATTACACCTGCGTATAACAAATTATCAAATTAATAAATTAGTATTGTCTCCATTTTATTATGCAACAAGCAAAATGACAACAATGTAACAACTATACAAGGGGAAGGGGTTAATTAGCTCACCGAAAATTACAAGCATCGCGAGCGATAAGAGGGGGAATATATAGCAGACGACCAATATCATTGCAACAACATAAATAAGAGCTTGAGTCACAAATTCAAAGAAAAACGGCATACGGGCATCCACTGTAATATAAAAAAAGTCCAAGATAATGCAAAATTTTTAATTATTTCCCAAAGAAGTAACATTTTCAACTAGTAGATGATCATCACGGATGCATTACTACACTTACATTCATCCATATCTTTAGAAAATCTATTTACGATTCTGCCAACCGGACTGCCATCAAAGAATGACAATGGACATTTCATGATTCTACAAAACATTTGGTTATGCAAAGTTGAAGCTCCTCTAAGGACAAATCTTGTCGTTGCTAGGCCTTTTAGAGCTCCAATTAAATAAGCTAAAACAACAGAGCAGGCTAAAACCAGTTGATACATTCCCAAATTTGGATTGTTCGTAACTGATCCCCTTAAATCATGATCAAGAAGGTCATAAGTCCCATTGTTCTCATTTGTTGAATTATATTGGGTCAAATTAAAACGCCTTTCGTCCTAGGATTAAATAAAATACCAGAAGATATTACTTACACTAAGGTATCACAATTACTGTTTAGAAATTTAAAAATATTACGAATTCTGGAAAAACTCACTTCTAAGCCATCGCCATCATCAAGCCAGATTTGTATCCAAACAGTAGAGAATACTCTTATAAGAGCAAATAGTAATAAAAGAGTGAACACCAAAACGGCTACAAAAAATCCTCCACCAGCCTTCATAAAATGAATGTAGGATTTATATCCAGAATCTTTGAATTCTATCTCTTCGTCTTTTGCATAATCTAGATTACTGTCGACTTTTGTGGTAACTGGTCCTTCATCCTTGTGATGCTCTGTCACTGGAGTCAGACTATCACGTCTGACACTTTCGTCTCGTGTTTGAGCGTACTGCAATAAACTATAGTAGTCTTGATGTTGTTTAATAAGTTCACGGTGTGTTCCCCTTTCGGCCACTCGTCCTTCTTTTACGAAAATGACTTCGTCACATTCTTGTAAATACTATTAATATAAAACAGAACGTATTGTAGTAAAGCTGCAGAATTGTGACATAAAATAAATGTGATCATGGCTTATGTTTGTCAATTAACTTGATTTCCTCATTGACTCACCTCTACTCCATGTGTAACTAGCAAAACTGTTTTATCTTTCAAGTATTCTTTTATACATTTTTGAAATATCGCTTTTCCTACTACAGAATCAACAGCAGACAAGGGGTCATCCAGCAGGTAAATGGATCTATCTAGATTTTGAATCCGTTAAAAGAGAAAGTTAAACATCACTCATAATTAAAACACATCTAATGGTGTCTGGCTAGGAGTACAGAACTCGCAAAAATAAAATATCAATTACTTAAGCTGCCTCACAAAACTTACAAATGAAGTTCTTAATTTATTTTTACAGGCACATTTTTACATCAACAGCGGGGGTTGTCTACCACTTAAGTGATCAGCTCGAATTTATTAAATGTGAAAATTAATAACTTATGTTTCACCTGAGTAAACCGAACGGGCCAGATTGAGACGCTGCTTTTGTCCTCCGCTACAAAATTTGTCAAGCATGGTAATATAATGCATAAGCAATTTGCATATATTCCAATAGCATTTATTTTGTTTTCATGAATATATTTACCTGAGTGTCACACCCCTATCTCCAATTACAGTTTTGTCAGCATCGGGAAGAAGGGCTAAATCTTCTTTTAGACAGCAAACTTCTAATACTTTGTCGTACCTGAGGAACAAGATAAAATTAATTATTTTACGATACAAGAATATATAGGTTATGACATACTGATAGGTCGAACAAGTTAGTATTCAACAAGAGCTTACTTTTCTTTAATCATTGGAGACCCGAACAAGATATTATCTGAAAAAATAAACTTAGTTGCATATATCTGGCAAACATATTGGTCGTTTAAAAATTAATTACTGTGAAATAGCCACTTAGTACGCATCCCTCAGCTAAATTGGCATCCAAAAGAAAACTACGTAACCTTATAGTACCCTAGTAGTAGGTTACCATATAAATAAATTGCAGCATGGAATTCCAATGGACCCGCAAAAAAAACTGGCTCTCTAAATCCCATGTATGATATTGTAAACTGCTCACCAGCATTTACCGAGGCATGTGCTGGGCAAAACTGAGCGATACAGCTCCCCCCAACCCAACTCGATTAGATCCAAGTTGTTTCTTATGCTTATTTCAGTGCTACTTGACTAGGTAAGTAATTTACCATTGAATAATTAACAGAACACTAACGACTGACTAACCTTGAAATGTATCACTGTAAATCCAAGCTTGTTGGGAGACAATAGCTAACGATCCCCTTATTAGAACATCACCTTTTGTTTTCATTACCTGAAATAATAATTGCAAAGAAGGGTAAATAGTACATACTTTTAACTCAGGTACTTAAGTAGTTTTGATAGAATATATGACAGATCAGAAACTAGAATGCGAGAAATTCAATTGTCACTGCTGCATTAATACAACCAACGTTTAAATTATTAGTTAAAATAGTAAGGTAATCCATTATAATTCTTCCTTCTTAAATTACTAGTAGACTATTGTAGGTGATTGTTTTTTTCGCTCTTAGAAGATCAATTAAAATTTATAATCGTCATTTATACACTTGAAATTTACCCTATATAATTTACAAATAATATTTATCAGTGTGCATGGGCCTCGGTCTGAGAGTACAATACTGTTACATACATACCTACATACAAATAATATTTATCAAATTTATTTAGTTATAATTACAAAAACACTGTCGTGTATACTGAGCCATAAGGATATTGCAATTGTGCAACAGTGACGTAATAAAGTTTTTCTCTCTATTATCTCCGATTAATGTTTTACAAAAACTTACTTCTCCCAAAATCGCTGAAAGTAAGGAACTTTTACCACTCCCGGTGGAGCCACTAATACCGATAAGCCGTCCTCTTTTAATTTCAATGTTAATGTCAGTGAGACATTGTGGTGGTTCCTCAACTTCTTTGATTTCTGCAAGTGAATCGATTTCTGGCTTCGTACCGCTAACACGATTTCGGTCGTACTTCCGTCGTGAATTTTTTCCTTTGTTTTTCTTCTCCACCGGAGCTGGTGGCTCGTCGGTGGTAACAACTTCCCAAGCAAAATCTGCTCCTTTCATTACAATGACTGAATCATGGTCACACGGAACGTTATCATTAGTAATATTTTCGTACTCAGGCAAGTTCAGATATTTCTGAAAATAAAATAATTCACATAAATAATGTCACCGAGTTGTACAGTCGAATCATGCAAATGTATTAAAAGCATACTGATTTATATTTCTCCTTAACTGTTTGTCAGACTTATTTTTGCTTTATATCTTCAATGAATAATAAACTATTATGAAAGGAATAATAATTACTTGAAAGTTACGAAAACAAACAGACGATTCAGCGATGGACCGTACAGCAAACGGCAATGTACCCACAGTAAATTGCATTGCAGCAAATACTGAGAATATAGACCACGCCATAGAAGCAGTTAAATCGTTTCCGCTTAAACTATAAGAAAACACAGCGATAAAACAAATTATTTAATGCCATTTAATTATGGATATAATTATGCTAGTTAAACAATGATTAATTTTTACCTATAACCAAGAAAGGTCACGATGGATGCTATGATATTAATCATTGGGGTCATCGTCACAGTCAAAGATTGCAAAAATGCTGCTTTTCTTAATTCTTTTTCTTCCGTTTCCCTGTAACCTACGGATATATTTTACGGGTTACATAAGTTTACGGTCACACCGCACAACACTTTTTATAATTTATACCCATCCGGGACCGGAATTTAATATTGCCCTTGAATTATCTACAACTTTGTTCAAAGCAAAGTCGGGTTTATAGCACATCACATTACCACTACAACAGATATATCGTCGGTGAAGGATCAAATCCGTTTCCTTTCAGTGGTATTGTTAAGGAATGAAACGGATTTGATCCTTCACCGACGATATGTACTTTGTAATTTTCAGCACTGTAAACAACTTGTATTCGATTTATGGTTCGTATTCCAAATTTAAACTTCCGCGTGATATGGGGAGGGGGTAAGGAAATAATAATAATGCATTCATTGAGTCGATTTGACCGCAGCCCAAACATTGTTTAGTTATTTATATGTATATAATTTACAAAAACATAATTGATGAAGGGGTTAGGTAATACGTATTACTAATAAAAAAGTTTAAAACTTTCTGTCAAAACTAATTACAAGACAATTCACCATACTTTAAAATTATCTTCCAAGATTGTTGTGAAAAGATTACTTTGTGAGCTAATGTTATGTATCGAAAACTTACTAGCAATTTTTTCTGCAAAGCTGTCCTCCCATCCATACATTTTAATAAGGCGGATTGCATTAAGAATTTCAGTCATTAAGCCCACACGCGCATTTGTTTGCTTCACTGTTCTTCGTCTTATACGAGCGACACCAGCAGCGACTCCACCCTAATATATTCAATTCAAGTGCTTAATTATTTTATGTCATAATTAAAGCATACAAAATATAAGAGTATTAACGGAAATGCTAGGTATAATTTTTAAATATAGTGTTCATAAGTTTTGTACCATGATTGGGTAGAATATAAAGATAACGGCGTTTCCAAGAAGAGCCCAAGGACCAATAATGATTGTTGTGTAAATGATACTCATAGTGAACATGACGGGGGAAGCTTGAATAAAATGCAAATTTACTTAGTATTTTCAGGCTTCCAAATTAGAAAACATTAAAAAACTAAATTAATAATTAGTCTGTACGGGATTACCCATGCACAGAACACCACCAGCAACACACTCGAAAATTCTTTCCTGGTCGTTAGTACAGAACGTAATTGCTTTTGCCAAGATGTTGTCTCCACCATTTCGAAGCCGGAGAAGCTTTTCATACGTCATGTATTGCATTGCTCCTTCCACTCTAATACCTAAAAAATATAGAACCTTATTATCACAGGTACTGAACGATTTCTTCGATTCTAACATTTCCGGGCTTCTCATGCATGTATGTGCTCTTTGAAGTAACCAACCTGTGTGTATTCCGATCATCCACAGTCCACAAAATGACAGATTACGAATTGACTGTGTCAATAAAACCAGTAATGCAAGGCCGATTCCAATTTCTAGTGGTTGTGATTCACTTTCGATATAGCCCAGAATCCAATTCAAAATCCATGCCTTTAGACAGTAAACATTAATATAAAAATACAGGAATATTTGTAATTTGTGAATATTACAATATTAGAAAACAAAAGTTAGTGACTTACAGGTACAAGAAATTGGACAATGACTGTGAATATCATCAAAAATATGCAAACAAAAAAACGCGTTTTTCCAAAACGCCAGACACAGCGAAAAAATGACGCTTCCGCTCCTTTATTTAATTTCTCTTCTTCCCAAATCCGATTCAATCGTCGGGCATTTCTCTCAACTTTATCATTTTCCTAAGATAATCAGATTTTTCGTTTTTAAAACGTCATAATGGACATTTTTCGTAAAGGAATAATTATGTAACAAGTATTCGGTACTTACATGCAATTCCCATAAGTCCTCTTTTGTAAGACCTGTGCGCCAAGCTTTCCACATAAGAGAGGTCAGCCATGATATCCTATAGATAAAGAAATAAAAGCGTGAATACCAAAACTATTGTTTGAACCTCTAGACTGTAAAATATTATGTACTACTTACGTCACATATGAAAGTAAACCAGAGTGACTACTGGGAATTATCGACGGTGGCGATCTAATAAAAGTAAACATTTTAACCACATTATGTATAAACCTCAACTAGCTTTTATAATGTAATAGTTTATAATTTTTGTTATCAAAAATTAAAATATTACGTTTGAAATCTGTAAGGCAGTAAAGTTTTAAGAGCAGGTTTATATTTGCTCCACCGACTGCTGCTCTCAACATCTTTCTTCTGGCCATTACTGCGTGGAAAATATTTTGTCAGTATGCATAAGGTAAGAATTTTAAATATCAACAGGACTAAACTTAGATGATTACGATCTTTCATTTTACTACAGGTTAAAATCTAGAAAGCAAAAGGCGTCAATTTAGCAACATATTTGTGACTCACTTCATAGTTAATCGATCACCAGTACCGGAATGCATTGCAGGGGTTGTTAACGAAACTCTTTCTCTATCGTCAATAGTATACGTAGACTGCGACCGTATCAAAGTTATTGAACCATTGGATAGCCATTTATACAACATGGTTCAACGCCGAAACCTGAAATTTAAATTAAGTAAATTGTTATTCTGAAAAATGTGTACCACCAACTAAGTGTCATATTATGCTCATCGATAGAAACTATCTGTAGTATTAATATATTACAATACTACAACACACACCAAATACCACTAGAAACCATCAATTTCTACGATAAACACGAAAAGCCCATAACGATTGTACTCCAAACGTTGAACGTCGGTGCTTCATTATACAGTTGTAATTAATTATTTGTACATTAAAAAATTACGTATGTACACTACACTGACAAGAACAATTAGGTAAAACATTTGTAAATTCTTGCAGACTTCCGTTTCACATGTCAAGGATAACCCAAAGCACTCTGTAGTTAAATTTTGTAAATAATTTATCGTGATCAACAGGTATCGATACATACATTTAACTCACATAATCAAAGGCGCTGACTCACAAGTGTAATAGCTAAAAGCCGACATGTGTCGATAAATCTAGATTATTATCCAAAATCACGGAATGTGGATGTGCATAATAGTCCTACAACCTACAATCCAACCCAGCTGCCAACTGTACATCAAAATATGATAAAGAAAATAGTTTACATTGTACTTACTCCAGCTTATCTAATGAATAACAAATTGTGACTACATAAAGTTGTGTTTTGATTACAAAAAATTACGAAGAAATGTCAAATTAAATTTACTGCTTTAGACAAAGTAATTTTGAATCCTTACTCTTAAACCTTTGAATTTGAATGCAGAAAAATATATAAGTTTTTGATTTCTTGATTGACTTCACGGGTACGTTTATATGGAACTGATGACAAAATTTTTAAATTTGAAATTAACACTGAAAACTGTCAAAACTTCCATTGACTAGGAATTCATACATTGAACTGATAGAACCGTATCCATCTAAATAACTGCTAAAAAAGTTGAATAAAAACTATACGCGTCATGATCATTATTACTCAACTGAAGTCCAGACCGAGGCCGGCTCAACAATGAAGAATAAATAAAAAAGGTAATGCATGATGATACGCATGAAAACTTAAAACTTACTTTTTCCACACGGCGAGTCCACATTCAGCCAATTTACTGTAGTCGATGTGAAACTTTCCATTTTTGCTGAAAAAACTTGCACACGTTTCAAGATAATAATGACATGAAAGAGTATATACACTAAACCACTAACAACTAACCACTGAACTCATGACAGACTTAAGACTTGCATGGAACTTCAACTTGTGGGGCTAGGTTTCTATTTTTCTATTCCGATGTCGAACTGACTGAGTGCATGAATACTATAAGCTAATTTATTTTTTCTTACTTGTCACTGCCATTAATTTGTTTACAGTAATTTAAATTTTGATTATGTTTCTACTATTGGTTGTTGATTAATAACTTTGGGCCGAATGAAATCTAATTATTTCTATATACTAACTACTATGTCGAATGTAATCGAAAGCAACAAAGATTTTGTACGATTAGATAATAATTATACTGTACTGAACATTTTTGGCATTTTTGTTTTTGCTTTATGTCGTGTGTCGTGTCGTGTAGCAAAACGACAACGAAAACGGTTTCAACTTTTCAAGTATTTCAAGCAAGCTTTTTAGTAGCCGCTGTATAATTCGCTTTTGATAAATTATCACAGCACCCACGACTACGTGGGTCTCACGTAGTGCAAAACTGCACCTATATATAAACTTTATGTTACTATTAATATAGTATTATTATTATGTAAGTTGAGAAGAGACTGACTGACTGAGACGATTATTTTATTCCGCACAGTCAGTGACCAGAAATAAAGATATAGAGATTTTAGCTCAACTACACCACTATGCTACATTCCGCCGAGATAATTCAACATTGAATTGAATTGAACCCTTTTTTGTCATGAAAAGAAGATGAGTTCGACTTGGTTTGCTGATTTGCTGTTGTTGGTTTGGTTTGGCTAGTGTTTGAGATTTAAAAAGCAAAGCAAAGCAGCCTCAGCTATGCTATTCGCTATTGCTATGGTCTGAGTTTTTACGAGGTGGGTACATGGATGGGAACGGGATGACGGACTGAAATGAATGCTTTATTATTCCTCTTCATTCAACTAACTAGTACAAGTCATCCTCGCTTATTTTCGAAAAGACTGATGCGAAACTATTATGTCCATTTTCTATCTCTTCTATGATATAATCAGACTGGTGCATGGTGTGAGTGAGCCAAGTGAGTTCCGCTGAACTTTTTAAACGAAACTCCCAATTCCAATCAGTAATGCAACCAGTATGTATTTTCTACACTCGAAGCAACACATGCGTCCCACACTCCATCCATCCAGTCTTGGATCTGGTGTTGTTTAGACTTTATATTATATATATAGAATCAAGAGAGGTAATTTACGTAATAGCACACTGCACTCAGCATTGTAAACTATTTATTATTTATATTTCATCTCATCTGGGTTGGCTGCTGGATGACTGACGGAACGGAAGATGCAACATGTTGCATTTGCATACCACGCATGAAGTACGAAAAGTACAGCAAATAATTCGATCCATACGAACACGAACACAACTATACCACCGAAATACCGAAGAAATACGAAAGAATGTTGTAGTACTACCTCTATGTCATAAAATGTAAAAGCCATCGAACTAAATAGAAGGACGGGTTTGTTTTAAGTTTGTAGGAGTAAGTGGCCTAATCGAGATAGGTTTATTTTATAAAATCTTTAAAAATCTGTAACTTCTTAGACAACGGGCGTATAGTGGAACATAGGGCAGTAGTATACTTTTTTATGTTAATCCTTTATACAAACATAAAATATCTCTAAAAAATTCTAAAATTAAAAATTGCAAGGTATACTAGTAACGGTATGAAAAAAGTTCGAAATCTTTCGAAATTGGAAAAATGCCCTAAATGTGATATGGTTACATCAGTGACATACATATATATTTAAAGGCGGTAGTATTTTAACGGCGGCTACTTATTACCACTAATTAGGCACTAACCTTGTCGTTTCACACCTTTTGTTTTCATCTTGGATATCGTACATCCAAAGTCCAACAAAACAGAATAGCCACTTCAACATGTTGTAATAATTAAATATGATTAACTGCTTATGTCAACCGCTCGATTTAAACTTCAAACAACATTACAAATTTCTAAATGTAAAATTTTTGAATTCACTAATGTAATTATTATTATTCTGAGCTGTTACTACGTTCAACAATATTTTACTGACTGAATTTTCGAACAATTGCGTCATAAATTGTGTAGTAGGTAGTTGACACCATAAGCAATCATTATCAAGATTTTTGGCATAAGATGTATTTACAAGCCATCGACCGATCACCATTAGGGCGATATCACCATTAGGAACGTTACTCCTACATAAAGTCGGGAAAACTTGACGAAAGCGCGGGAAACTCAATGACTTCATCCAACAATGAAACGTCTCTGTCTCTGATGACTGATGTGTGATTCGGATTTTCGGATAGTCGCGTCATCAGTAAGGAATTACAATTCGATTTTCTTTACTGACCCTCATCTATACTCTTCGAGTCTTCAGTATTCAGTTCCAGTACTAGTTTATTATCGGTAAAACTATTTAGGCGTCTACTTCCATTACCTTTTTATTGTGGCATTAATGCAACTTCTGTGGTTGGGTAAGTGGCTATTAATACAGTTCACAGTTAAGTTGTTACAAAATACGTGAATAGCATCGATTACCTACGCATAAAACGCATTTCCAATATCCATCAATTCCAACATTTTTAGTATGGATTTAAAATTTTGATTAAGTCCTGATTACTGAATAATTACCTAGTACTTACCCACCAATGTGGATTTTTACCATTGATCATGCTTCTGGCAATGTTCAGCCTGGTTCTGGTCTCAGACAGTGGGAGTGTAGTCATTTCCGTTAAGGGAAGCACAAATTGGTCTGTAAGCCTGAGAACTGAGAAAATAGGAATAGGTAAATCTATATTTTGATATATCAAAACATAAAAGTATCTACACGTTGGCGGCTTTAGCGTATATAATTATATAAACTTGTTTGTTTGTGAGAGAGGGATGTGCTATGTAACAATTGACTTCCTTCCTGTGTGCGTTTACATTCATCGAGCAAGCTCTGATTGATGGTACTTTGTTGTTAGTCTTGCATTTCAGGAAGCTCTATCAGGGTAGGCTCTTTGTTTTTTTGCGTGATAACAATAGTTAGATTTGAAATTTGAATTGAACTGTGACATCTATAGGCCAGGCACTTTTAGGAAGTTGATGTAATCAATGAAGTCTGGAGCAAAACCCCGAATCGTACACCACATTCTGACCGTAGTTATGTTTGTTAGCGATGTTTGCTCTCAGCTTTCTTCTCTGATGCGGTTAAATAGCGTAATACATGGGTATAAAGTTGATCAAATCTATCAATGTACAAATATGACATTTGTGGCACGTTATGTAGAATATTCTGTAGTTGCAAAACGTTAGAATCAAGAAGGTAATGAATATCAAGTTCATAATACTTTTCTCATAGAATTCCAGACTCAAGTGTCGACATTACTTAATTTGTCAAAACCTGGAATTTCATCTGAAGTAAGCACATCTGTGGTTTTTAAGTAACGACGGAATTGTTTGATCACACACACGGAACTATTTCCAACTTACGGATTATGTGATACAAACTGTCTGTGTATTTTAACACCAAAATAGAGCAGAGTTTAGGCGTATCCTCGAAAATACATAATTATTAAATTGAGGTACCTACATAGCAAAGAGTATTATCTCAACCATTATGCTATAAATAGTTTTCCAGGTCAATGCGTTTTTGTTTCAAATTAAGAGATGGATACTAAAACTAAACACTGATAATGTACCACTGGATGTATTAATGCTTATGTAGGAAATGCATAATTTATGTTCAATCTCCAGAACTGATTTCTCCGACATTTAACTTACGGCTGTAAAAACGCTAATAATCATGGCTGCTTGACAATTAGAATATAAAATGTCAAGCAGTCGCTCTCGCTAGTAGGCTTTGTAGCTTGATAGCAGTTCTGCATTATAACATACTTACTTAACCTTTGCTTCGCGTGCTTTTTGGTGATATACATATCTTGTTAATCCCGAATAGAATCCACAGTCAGGAGCCAGGATATAAAAATGTAGACTAGTTGTTGGAATTCTGAATCGTTGAAAAAAAGCATGTTGAATACTTCACATGAACATTGCTTTGGTAGCTCTGACGTTGACATCACTTTGAATTAACAAGTTTAGTTATCAGGTTAGGTCATCCTACTTTACAGTTTCATTTCAGTTTTTTCAGGACTTGTACTGTATAAGAATTGCGAAGTTGCGTAGATCACCCTAACCTTAGCGACAGAAGGTGGGTGACCTGAAGCTCTCCGAGACCCGGGAAATTGCATTGACATGACAGTGCAATCCAGGGAACCTGAGCCTAGGGGCCACAATATACCGCTTACTTACCTAATATTTAAGGAACTGGGGACCTATCTGGAAGTTCCTAAAAAACCTTATGGCCTAAGTTCTTAATTCTCTTCTCCCATATAATGACGTGTATTTATTATAGAATTCTTAAGTCGCGCGTATTTTATTTTTTCGTACATGTATTCAATAGACCATAATATGATTAGTGATCCGAAAAAGTCAACTACACACTACATACACTTACCATTTTCATAAAAATAAATCGCATTTTAATAATTAGTAAATAAAATATTCTGTAATAGTATTGAGATTTTACTTGGAGAATTTTACAGGGAATGCGATACCATTTTATTCTTTGACATACCTAAAACAATCATGAATAATGATACACCCCAATTTTACACCATCAACTATAATCATGATATATTATGAAATTACTGCAATTAAGGTCTCTCACATCGTACCATGTAATTTGTATATCGTCTGTGAAGAACCAAAATGACCCATATCCATTTTTAGCTAAAAACAGTATCAACTATCTACAAAAATATTCAAATATGTCTTGAGAGCAT
>JAQFZE010003369.1:0-12726 GCA_034695245.1 Dicyrtomina saundersi | reverse complement strand
TACATGGACTGAATGGCCTCAACCTTTTTTTAAATAGGATTTTAACATGGTCTCAATCGACATATTTGCACTACTACTTACATATTTAGTACTGAACGCATTGTGAGCATGCTACCATTAGTCCTAATGGCTATATATTGAAATATATATGTATGTGCTATATACGTATATGCAAAAGTTACTAAAATACAAAATTGAGCGTTTTGGCACTTTATCTACTAGCGGATGTAATGTGTGAATGTAACTTGGAGTGCAAAAAGTCCTTCTAAAAGTTTAAATTTTTTTAATTTCCCAACTGGAATTTTATATTTAAACTAGAGATATGAGTGTTAAAAAATATGGCAAATTTTATGTGCAAAAAAAATTTTTGCGCTAGAAAAAATCACTTTTTTGTTTACATGAAGAATGTAAGACTTTCGATGCCAATATTTGTCTTTAATTTTTAGAACGCATAATATTAAAAAAATATTTGAGAAATATTTTATTTTAATAAATATTTGTGCAAAACGCTTTAACGCTTTACCTAATAAATGTGCGTTGCTAAATTATTTTTAATGTTTAAACCCAATATACTGACGTTATAAATTATAGCCAATTTTTGTTCAAACAAATTTTATCAGATTTCCCTTAAATTGTTTTTTGTGTAAGGGGTAATCTGAGATTTTTCAACCTTGAGTTGTTTTGGCGACTGTGTACGCGTATAGTATCAAAAAATCATAGTATAACAAGATTTTAAACTAAATATTACAGTTTTTATGATGTTGTTACCCATAAAGCACATTCTAATTTATAATTTTTGTGTCTTTTGAACTAAGAATGATAGAAACTTTTAGTTGGCGGAGTATTTGCTGTGTTGTTTTACGTTTGTGTATATAAGATCTGGCTTCACTTGTATAGTACTTTTATACCAATAGAATAGAATATGTGCTCTATGTATTGGTAACAAATAGATTTCATTGCATGTCTAAACCCTGTAGTGCACATGTTTACAACTTTTTTTTTGGTTTTTCATATGACTTGTAAACAATCAGAATATAAAATATGTTACACGCTGGTTATAAAAAGGACCAGAAAGTTTTTAACTGTTTTACATTTACGAGCAGCTTTATATGTGTAAAACTTATATTAGGAATTCTTCTTTATTTTGTAAATAACATGATATGTTTTTTAAAACTGGAATGAATAACGTTATAGCTAGACAAAATACAACAAACACATGGATATTCTTTAAAATTTGGAACACTATATTTCAGGGAACAAAAACTATTTAATAGAAGTTAGATTTCTTCATGGCTGTTTTAATCGTTAGCAATGCAGTCATCGTCAAAGTTTTCAAAGTCATTAATATCAGAGTCTGTGACTGCGCCAGAGTTTAAATCAACTAATGACGTTTGTGTTTGACAAAATCCTGCGATAACATTAGATATAAATTCATTTCAGTCAACTTTCACATAGTGCTTTGCAGGCTGAGCGCTAAAGTTAAGTTCAGAGTTACGTTGTTCTAAGGAGACTTTGTGGGCATTTAGTTGACGCGACTGTGATTTTAAATCTTGTGGTTTCATTGCAGCAAGCTTTAAATTTGAACTTGTGAGATATTTTACACGAGCGTGCATCTCAATTAGACTGAACAAAAGGTGCTGCCTCCATACGCTGGCTACTTCTGACAGTAGTTTTCAGATAAGTTGGAGTTGATAAACATTTTGATCGCCCCAGTTTTGGTGATAAATGAGAAAACGACTCGCACAGAGCAAAGAGCAAAGAGTGCAGTGTGGGTTCTACGAGTACGTAAATTTTTTAGCTCAATCAGGCGGTTCTTGTCTCACCTGCAAATAGGTCCTGTTTTCAAAGTACGGCAAATAATCAGTGATTTTTCCCTAGGAGCGGATGTTTATTATTTTCCGTTAACATTTGACTTGCCAAATCTATAATGTTGTGACTTTCAAACAGTGTGAAAGATATTTTAGAATAACTGCAATGTCTAAAGTTCTGTTGGCCGAAATAGAAAACGTTGAGTTGCAGATATTTGTTGTAAAGAACGTTGGCTCAAATCTGAGCTTTAACTGTAGAAGTTCCGTAAATGATGGTAGTTTTAGAAGTCTCAACAAATTTCCAGTTTTTTATAGTTATGCCAAGGGCTCTTAACGGCAACAAATCTTTGCTGTCAAAGTTATCGTTTGCAGTTGACAATTTCTTAACTGACTTGCAATCAGAATTCCACTTTTAGAATCTGCTGTGTCTGTTGAGCTTGTATGGTGCCACACGAGAACTTTTTTGAATGGTCAGTGGTGGCAACAACGCAAGTTTGTGTCTTCCTTGGTTTACAATAGTATTGACTGGGTGTTCTTGCTGTTGTTACGGTACGCTTATATCTTTGTCTTGCTGCATGTTGATGCAGTTTATATGACGGTTGTATAGCTGCAATTTATATGACTATTGTATAAATGCAGACAGAAAGTTAAATAGACAAGTTGACTTTAAAGTTTAGAAGGAGAATAATTTTAAATTCGGCATAAAGAGTGTATTTATAGACTTTGGCATGGCAATGTAGACTATTATCAACACCTACTTTATTGTGTCGCCTCCAAAGCTTACAGTTACAATAGTGTACATTCACTAGTGGGTGAAGAAGATGCCTAGCTTGATTGGTCAGTAAGTTTGTAAAGTCGAACGTTTCATGTTTGCATTTTAAACTGTTTTATTTATGGGTATGTGTGCTTCAAATTTAAAGGGGACCACTTTTTGCCCATGTTTTAAAAAAGCTTTATAAAACGGAAACTTGTTAGACCAGCTTTGCAATGGAATACTACAGTCTGACAGAAATGCTGTTCGAAATTTTAAAAATTGACTGATTGATAAACTTTTAACCGTTGGTCTTTGTCTGCTTTATTTTGTTGATAGGTACTCTAAACTAGTAGACCTATATCAAGCTTCGTTGCCATTAAAATTTATACAAACTATACTTAGTTTACATACAGCCTGATATTTGATTTGTCTGTTTTTCTATTTGCCAAAGATATGATCCAAAAACTACATCCTGATTTCATTAAAATGTCAGTCATTATTGCGGAGCACTCTTCACGTACAAAAGACCCTTTGGAAATTGATTAGGGAGTCCTGATCGTGCTCACTCAGAATACTTATGCTAAAGCAAACTTTGTAAACGGCACCAGAAGCAAAGTGGTTGATACTGTCTTTAGTCCATCACGCAACAGGCTCTAATTGAAAAACCACGTTGAGACAATGATTGTAGATTTTACGTCTTTCCGAAGCCACGACATTGTAGTAACGTCAAGAGGACAAGGTAGTAGGATTGTGCGTATTGACTAAAGCAAACTAGATTTGAAAACTATGTAGTATATTCGGGTTTAGGCGTTTCTACTGTTTCTTAGCTAAGCAATGACTGTTCACAGGTCAAACAATTTATAAAATAATACTTTAAAACATCTTTTTAAATACTTAAATGCATATACGTTTTTATTATCTTTAAGCATGTGATAAGGCAATAATTGTTTATGTACTGTTACAGATCACAGAAAACCACAACACCTATTGGCTGCGTTTTCCTAGACAACTAATGAATTATTGAGTGAACCACGTACGCTGCCTTGTCTCGGTTTGCATCGTTTGAAAACCTTATGATTCTGGACCATGAAATTATCCAGGCAAATAGACTTTTAGGTGTTTTACACAAGCGCAAAATATAATTTTGAAGGAATGCAGAAAAACGATTACAAGAGCTTCAAAGCAGCTGCAGGAAAGAATGCCAAGCAAATAATAAACAACACGTTGCACGTTTTTTATGAACCTAAAATTTTACTTTGTCAATTCAAGTATTTCTTGTATCACACTCTCAACGTTTAGTCAATGCTGTCTATTTATTTTAAACAAGGCTTACCTTTTTTGTGTACACTATTGAATACTGAAAAAGTTTGTGTACTACATGTTAAAACATTGCACAGTTTTGCCTTAAGTACAGTGTGTAACAGTTGTAGTTAAATTAAAAAGTAGAAAATTCAAAAACAAGTATCTACATATATGCAGTAGTTATTGTATATTCAAAACTATCACTATAAAAAATATTTTGAATATGTAAATACTAGCTAACATGTATAAAAAGCATTTATTTTGTAGAACTATGTGCATTTACAGTTGACAATTGTTCTAAGTCAGTATTAAATACAGCTCATTAATGGCTGAAATACGTAAATCGTACTTAAACTCTGGATTTAAGAGTTCTTATTCGCGCTCAGTGGGTTTTTAAAAATTAGCTAAAAATTTCACAATAAGGCAGTAGTAAATAAGGAATTAAGTCAGTTGCGTTCATTTACAATACATCGCCCTATACGTTAAAACTTTAAACGGCAAAGAACTTTAGTGAACATGAAAGAAGAGATATACTGCGCAAACCTAAAAGTCATAGGAAAGAAATATGCAAAAGATAATTTAGGCTATGCGAATATCTTACTCTGCATACATGTGTTTTGCAAGAAACTCTACTGCCGTTTTGTTAGAAACAAAAACTTTAAGTCTGTTACCAAAGCTTTTGAAGACATTTTTTGAGATTCAAAGAAAATTCCAATATTTGTATTCACAGATCAAGGTGCGTCAGCTTACATTTTCTAATATATTAAAAAATCCTAAAAACCATTATACACTATAGGCTAGTGCTAAGTTTAAGTACATAGAAACTGTATTTTGACTTTATTATATTGATTTTAATACAGGTGCAAAGTTTCAAGCCAAGTCGTTAAAAACGTTTCTCAAAAGCCATGAAATAAAATACTATAATACGTACAGCGAGACGAAATCCAGAATTGTTAAGCTCCTAATTAAGTTATTCAGTTAGAATTGTATGTATACATAAATCTAGTCACAATATGTACAAGTCATGTGTACACCTAATATATATACATGTATTGTTTGGTATAGGACTATCTTTTGACGGATTGCTAGATACATGACTGAGCGGAATACTACTAGGATCCTTGATATTTTTCGGCATTTGTAAGAACGTATAACAATAGTTCTCACTTAATGATTTAAATGGCGCCTTCCCAGGTTAACCGGTTAAACAAGAACCAGGTCTATAGGACCATGTATTCAGATATTATTAAGAACAAAAAAAAAGAAAGGCAAATTATTCGCCTTGCGACCGTGTAAGAATTAACCGTACAAAAATCCTATTTGACAAAGGTAAAATTATTACCAGATCATATGTACGCAAATAAAATCTTTATAAGGTTTAATTAAAGACCACAACATGCTCTAATGTAACCCGTTCAGAGACCAGCAGCACGTAAAATGCAAAGCACAACCGCCGTTACGCAATAGCAAATTATTTTTAACTACAACTGGCAACTAGAAGCCAACTGTCAAGACATTTTTCAACTTGCAAAAGCAAGAACTAAAATTCAAAAAATTCATGAGTGTTCTTACTTCAAAGTTGAGGCTGCACCAAGACATCAAAATGTTTTACATTGCACAAAAAGCTTAAAGTTTAGATCCCTGCAATATACATATGATACCTCAGAACCTGTCTCCATCAAACAGTGTTATAATTAAAATTCCAACCATTTTTGCATTGTATTTTAAACAAAGCAAATCAAGATTTATGTCAGGAAACCATCTACTGATGTAATTAGTTGCGTACAGTCACTCGAACGAGAAGCAAGTGCGTGTTTGTGGGAAGAAAATAGTTTTTTTTTCTTTTTGTGTGTGATTGTGTGAGAAAGAAAAGACGGGAAGATAGCAAATTTACCGGAGAAGGTTGGAGCGGAAGGAGTCTTCTCGGGTAAGGGGTGTCATTTCGATCACCGAATTTTATTTCTCTTAGAGAGGGGGAACTACTTATTTATTTATATTTTTTATTTAGTTTTTTCCCTGGTGGCCGGGTAGCTGATTGTTTTTGTGTTGGGTGTGCTTAGTTTGGAGCTACAGCACTAATCTAAGAACCTTTTTCGGCAAATTATTTAGCACTTAGTTCATAGATGTAAGGTGGGATGGCAGCAGGTGGTCAAATCTGATATTGACACTGCTGCTGTCTTTTGTGTTGAACTACGTGGGAATGAGAATAAATCTGTATTTATTATTTTTTTCCACTACTGTTAGTGATTGCTGGGTCGGGTTAGGTCTTGGGTTTCTGGACGGTTAATATGAGCTAACCAATCACTTCAGACTAAACCCAGTTCACCTTGTGTATTGGCATTCATGTATGTTTGTAGTATTGGAAAGAGGTCGTGTTGTTTGATATGCCTTGTAACTATTATTGTTACTGGTTTGTTTCAGACATGGAGACCAATGCTGAAGCTACCTCTTCGGGAGAGGCCTGGAGTCAGCAGATGTTGTCCGATCTGGATTCCAACATATTTGGGTTATCAACTTGTGATTTTGACTTGACGATTAAGTCGGGTGTCAGTGCAATGTGTTCAAGGAGAACGGGGCTCCAAAAGGAAGCAGTGAGGATGGGAATACCCTGAAGCCCGTGATTGGTGGGATGGTTCCTAGGCTTGGAGATACTCACGGGAGGGCATTTGGGTTGGGAAAAGTGACTTCTGGGGCTAGGGGTTTGCACCTGCAGGAGGGTGCTGATGGTATAACCGGGGCTTTCATGGGAGGTCCGGAGCGTGCGGGAGTAGGGGGGGACACCCCTACTAATACAGGGGGTGCAATAGGGAGGTCAGTCGTAAGAAATATCATTGCGGCTGTTTGTTTCTCTGCTAACAAGACTCCTGCTACTCCTACTGCTCTGAGTCCGGCACAGGTGAGGAAAGCTTGGCAGAATAGGAAAAAGAGGGAGAATAGGAAGAGAAATAGGGAGACAGCCACGTCTAGTGGTGGTACGTCTGGCAGTATTAAAGCAGATGTGCCTCAAGCTGGATCAGGTGGTTTTCCTGTTGAGGGGGCAGCTAAGAAATCCTTTAGGGACAAGGATTTGGCTGCTCGGGAGCTAAAGGCTGGTGTGGACGTAGGAGCAGAGGGCGTAGGGCCTACTGTGAAGCCCAAGGTGCCCACTGTGGTGGAATTGGTGGATGGGGTCACTGGATTTCACGTGCCTGCTGCTGATGAGAACTCTGTTCTTATTTGGTTGGTGGGTATGCCTGATGATATCAGTGTCACTAGGGCGATGTTTGCTAACTTTTACAGTGAAATGACGTTGCGTGTCAACAATGTGGTAGACTCTGCGGGAACTGGCTGCTGCTGGTTCAAAAGTGTCTACTGGGTTCAGGGGCAAATTCGAGTCGATGGTGAGAATTCGGCGGCTTGTGATTGGGCTAGTGTTGTCTGTGAAAGTATTGTGTGAGGAGCACCTGGGGAGGAAAAACAATTCTTTCCCGGGGCGCTCCCTGTGGTCAAAACGAGAAGAATCAAGCTTCGCGGGGAATTAGAGGGGCACAGCTCCAGAAAGCGTTTTTGTGAGGCCTATACGGAACTTGTGATCTTTCTGAAGGATCGCAATCCAGGATTGGTAACTCTGTCCTGGTTGCCGCTGGACGTGAGAGCGATCACCAGGGTCGGACGGTCTCTTCGCGTTTGGCATCTGACGGTAGATGCGGAAAGCAATCGGTTCCTGTCCACCCATGGTCATTGGCTTTTCTATGGGATGGGTAAAATCTAGTTCGAGGTTGTGGGTGGTGCGGCTCCTGGTGGTAGTGCGGCCGCTGGTGATAATGCGGTCGCTGGTGGTAATGCGGTCGCTGGTGGTGGTAGCAGTATGACCTGGGTGTAAGGTGTGTCACGTAGGATGGCTTGTTTTGTTTACGTAACAGCCGCCGATCAGACGAGTTTATTTTATTCTATTCTTTTGCTTTTCTCTTTATTTTCCTTTTTTTCTTCTTTTTTTCTGTAAGGGGAAGTCTGCAATAGGCCATTATAAATAGGGCCTTGGCGGCGTTAGTTTTACTAAACCCCTGTAAATAATAATAATAATAATATATACTTGACGAAGACTTCGATATTATTTTAATAGGCACAAATTAAAATTTTTAGGCAGAAAAGATTCAAAGTAAAGACAACGTGATACAGCTATACCAGAGGTTTGAAAACTTTATGATGTTTGCAAGATAAAATAATTCAGGGGACTCTGACTCTTGTAAATTTTTTGATCGGTTTAACGCTAAGATGGACGACCCAGTGTTTTATAACACAAAGCTTAAGATTGAATTATCGTAAGATAAAATTAACACAAATTGCAAGGTAATATTTGAAGACAATGAGAACAAGTATGTTGTTTTGCCTGACCCTATTGCTCTGTGTTTGGGACTACAGCAACACGACACGTTTTATAATGGCGTCTACGGTTCTAAGTTTGACGTTGACGACGAAAAATACAACAAAATTATAGACTATGAATACATAAACTTATGCATCGTAAAAAAATATGCAAACATTATGCATTAAAAAAACCAAAAAAACTTGATTAAGATCACGTCGTGCATCAAATTAACCGTACACTGTTAGCAAGTTTGTGGGCAGATACACGTGTCCAGTTTGAACATGCGAATAGACACCTTAGTATACCAGAGTTTCGAGTCCATACAAAGCTACCTAGTGCTTGGCAAGCTTCCCCGGACCAATATAAGTGTTGAAGATGCACTAGAATACTATCCTTGTTATCCATTACTTATTCCGAGAAATAATGAAAATCTTTTTATATTTGACACACTAAAATCTCATGGAAAATACTTTAATTTCTACGAATCCCACTTAGATTTCACTTGTAGTGTACTTCTTAGCAATGAAAAATAGATTGCTGCTACAGACGTAGTCGCTCCGTGTTAAATCCTGTCTAACGGCCTATTCAGTAACATGAAATTCTTTTTAAATAGTTAACACGTAAGTGACAACTCCAATCACTATGCTATTGGTTCCTTCTTGAAAATAAAACTTTTAGCAATATTTATAGAGAACACAAATAAAATGTTGGATCAGTTGTACTACCCTAAAATTACTTAAGATGAATTTAAGAAAACAGACAACGGATTCTCAGCAACATACAATATCGCTAAACAGTCAAAACCGCTTACTATGGTAGAAAGACTCGAGTCGCCATTCTTTGAACAAACAAGAATGCTGCCTGGAAAAACAGATATGAGAATTATCATGCACAGATCTCACCCTGCATTTTGCATTGACGCTAAAACTAAAACGCGGACTAGCTATTCTGACTGTTCATTTTGTGTAGACATTCTTAATGCTGTACTGTACTTGTAGCGGCAGAAAGTATCTCTACTTGCAATTGAAAAGCATAGACTTAATCTAAACAATGGGATACTAATATATTCATGCCTTGAACTTGAGATTAAGAACTTTGTGATTCCATCCGAAGTCAGTTCACATTAATTGGATAACTGTATTAACGGCAGGTTGCCGCAGTATATAGTATTTGGAATTGTAAAAGCCATTGGAAATTAGAAAGTAAATTGGAGGAAATTGAGGAAATTAGAAAGTAAATTGCTAAAGCATACATGGAAAAGCTGAAAAAGTCATTTTGCAACTTTTAACACTGTAACCTCAGCAAAATTACAGTAAAAATGAACCAAGAAGAAATAGAATACAAGACTTAGCCTGTGAGCTTTAAAAAAGCCTGAGGTAGTGGCGACAATAATTATTGACTTGCCTTGAACACCTTGAAGAAACCTGCAGCCAACCCGTGTCTTGAAAATAGAATATCCCAGCAGAACTACACTTAAGGAAGAGTCTTGTTTGTATGTGAGCTGGTATCTTCGCAGGTTTAAACAAATCTAGTCAAGTTTAAATCCCGTTAAAATTCAAAACTGCATTGACAAAGTCTGTTACAGCTATACTGTTTAGCTAGTACCAAAACGGTATTGAGATTGACCGCAATAAACAAGTGATTGTTATTTGTTAGGATGTACAAAACCATTAAGCACGACCTCTGAGCCGTTAAGAAAACTGTGCATAAAACCATGTATGTTAATTCCAGACTTGTCTGTTGCTAACCAGAAGCTAACTGACCACTTGCATAATAAATACAGCAGAGTTAGAGCGATGTCTTGGAATTAAATACTACGTAATAGCAGCAGAGCAAATTAAGAATACTTAGAAAACGCAAACAAAGATAACACTACCGGTGACATACTGTACCTAATTGCAATAATCCAGAATACAGACACTCAAGAGGGAGCCAGACGTCACTGGATAGCTTGCTGGATAGTTTCAAGCGAGTCTTCTAAATATTCTGACTCATATGAGTTTTCAATTTAACAATACAGAAGCCTTAAATGGCCTGGACGATATATATAATTGCCAAAAATTGTACAGCACTGCAAAGTAGACGTTTTACTGTTTTTGGAATGTATTGTTTATATTTTCTATATTTGAGTTCAATTAGTATCCCAAACCAAGACTTTATAAATTTATTTACATGTTCTGTACTAGTTTAAGATAGAAAAGTGAAAAAGTTTGTCAATATGATCCCTATGTTGAGCAAGTGTTCTACTTATAAATATAAGCTACAGTCTGATACGTATAAAGTATGTTGTCCAGGATTTTGTAAAATTATGTTATGGTAACGCTAAGCTTAAGATGTAACCTTAAGCACTGAATATTTTAAATCTATAAGCTGTATATATACATATATAGGATATAAAATAAATAAAAAATGTAAAAAGTACTAATTTTAAGTATAGACTCTAGTCTGAATAGTCAAAAAGACACAATAAATTGTTACAGTATTGTGAAAGTATATTAAATACATTGTATAAGATATATGTATTTGTAAGTAGTCTTACTAAAAGATTTCTTTATATTTAATAATTTATAGATATAAAAGAATCGTACATAATATATATAGAGTACAATATAAATTTGTTAAAAGTCTAAATATAAGTACTACAAATAATGTGTATAATAATGTAAATGTATATATAATAAGACAAACTAGTACATTGTATAAAAAATAGTTGTTAAAGTCATTGTATTAGAACAAAATACCGTGCATTTGCCTTAAATATTGTTGTATATTGTAAATTCTAATTAGTTTTCGTTTGCACTCGAGAATGGCAACATCAGATACTGTTGACTTCAGATTATTACACCCCTTGACGGCAATGCTACGTGACCCTAGTTTATCTAGTACAAGTACACTGTGTTTAGGAATTATAAAACGCCGTAGGCAAATAATTGGAAATAATATTAATAAAGTTTTGTATATTAGTGCACATACTGACTAATCAGAGTTTACAAGCACTGATTTAAAGACGATAAGGATTTAACTTTAAAAATTGATATAGATAATATTGAGTCATTACCCAATTAAATAGACAGTTCATGTTTTGTTGTGTTAGATGACCATTTAAACTAAACAAAATCAAGTCTTATAGCTAGAAAATTCTTTCAAAAAGTATTCGCAGAATTGTCGCATCATATAAATTTTAGTATAATACTTATTTTGCAAATCGCTATTTCTGAAAAACTGTGAACCACTAGTTCAAGTACAAAATACCTAGTTCTCTTTGGCGTTCCTAGAGACCGCAGCATAATTAACTAAGTTTCAAAACAAATAGCCCCTGGTCGCCTCAAGTTCTTGCAAGTGGCATACAAAAAAGCATAAAGTCCACGCCAACATAATTAACTATTCTTAGACCTACACTAACAACGCCCAAACCCGCACATGTTTGTAAGTAAAAATATTTTTCCAGTAAACAGCACAGCAGGGATGACTAACCTTTTGTGTGTGATGTGCAAATCCAAAAAACCAATTTATCTCGCGTGCAAGTCGGTTTTAGTGAACAAATTTTTTATGCGCCTATATACACGTAGTACGTAAGCTTAGAAAAATAACAATTGTTGATCTTATTTTTTCTGTTGCATTAAAGCAGATAGCAAATCAATCCGAGGCTCATAATTTGTAACCTTTAGGTGTATAGAACGTTCACTAATATCTTCTGTGAGCTCGCTTCTGTTTATTAAAGTTCATTGATGAAAAGTAATGTTAACAGGTGTATAAAGCACTAAGCACAGTAAGAAGCGACTTAGCAAGTCTTTTCATGCATTCGGAGTCATCTGGTAAAGAGTTCTTCACGTTAAGCAATTATTATTTCTAGCCTGAATTATGACTGCTGATTAAACTCTTCAAATTTAGACGCATGAGATACATTTGCTTTTCAATATGCCATTTCCAATTCTAGATTCTGAATATACAACCAATAAAAGTATGCAGTCTGCAAATCTTTAAAATGAGATTGATGTGCATATCAAATAAACTGAAATGTTTTTTTTAAACCGGTAAATTGATTGAAGCGTTCCTAAAGTAGGATGATTGACTCTTAAAAACATCTGATAATTTTTTGAAAATTAAATTTAAACTATTGAAGTGCTGACTAAAATTAGCAGAGAACATGAGATCACACAACCACAGAAAAAAAAACTTTATTTCACGTCCGATACATAGTAATTGCTCTTACAGACAGTTCATTGGGAAATGTGTTTTGTGTTGATATTCTTTCTATCTCTTTTAAGTAGCCGAGCATTCTTACCTAACTCTGGACACCCCACTACACTACTTTCAGTGACACAACCTCAGGATCTAAAGCTTGGGTTTAAGCCTCGGCTAACCTTCGCTTCCCCTTTGGATTTCGTTTTACATGTTTTAGAGTAGGTAGTAATGTTCTACAGAGTTGGTTCATGTCACCGTCTACTCGACTCCACGAGATAGTCAGATAACAACCACACAAGACCCTTACAAGCTTTACTTAATTTTAACAA
>JAQFZE010003368.1:0-12726 GCA_034695245.1 Dicyrtomina saundersi | reverse complement strand
TTTTGTTTTAGTGCAACTGTAAATAAACGCAATATTTGTGTACCGAGTAAAATGATTTAATGCTGCTTAGTTAGTTTCACATTTTAAATTTGTATTCTAATGGCCTATGGGTTGTGATTTAAACTGGTGGGGAAACGTAACTTAGCACTGTATGTTATTAAGATTTTTCCAAAAAATGTCCTGTAATTTGAAAATCCAAACCTGGCAACCCTATGATTGACGCGCAAATTATCAAAGCTTTAATTTAATTTTGCAGATTTAAAGTTAATTGCAATTAAAAAAATAGTAGATTAAATAATTTTAAATTTTTAATGAATTTCATATTTTTTATTTTAAAAGAGCTTTAAAATGATATATCGTATGTGTTATTTCGTGGAGTTATTCAAAAGTCGTCTAAATTATGTAGATAGGTAGGAATAATATCTAGAAACAACAATATACAGCCAATTTCCCTAGCAATTGCAAGGGTTTAAAAGTTGTTTGAATGAAATCGGTTTAGAATTGCGACCTGCAGAGAAGGCGCTTCAGACACGCTGACAGGCGTACAGACGGACAGACGGACACCAAAACCATTTCAATAGATGCACGTAAAGCTCATTATCTAAAAACAATTTGTACTTTTGTTGAGGTAGCAACGGCCAATTCAACTATTTTAACCTACCATTGTTATAGTTCCCTCCCCCCTCATGGCGCTAAATTTATCTTGAATCATGCCAAAAACTCATGATTAAGGATGGCGTAATAATCATGCTTAATTTTCATATCAAGCATTGTGTGTCATGATTAGTACGATCGTTTAGGCACATGTCTAGCTGAGGTACTCATAATTATGACTGTCACTTGTGTTATTATGTATACCCGGCACAGTCATAGTAAGGAGTACCTTACAATGATAATGAGTATAATGAAGAAGTATGACTCTGCGGACCAGTACTTATGCACGATTACCAGAATAGGGAAAATGCATCACTGCAGCAGTTATGACCATGTATGCTTATTTATTATTATAGTAGGTATGATTATGTATGCTTACTAGACCTCCTTCCCCATCAGGGGTAGCATAATACGAGAAATAAAGGCGTGTACAACTAGGGCATCCACTTGCGATACCTATGCGATACTAATATCGCAAGTATCGCATAATTTAGCTGATGCGATACTAATGCTATACCAATTCGTGTATCGCAAGTATCGCATGAATGAAAAAATTGTAATAGATAATGAAAAAATCAGTTAATTGGCATCTACTGGCCAACTAATAAAGTTATACATTTACTAAATTCAATATTGTGGGCTATTTTATAAAAAAATTACGGTCTAATTTAAGAGATGACACATTAAGCATGGTCTGCTTCCTACAGGCTTATTTTTTTGAAACAGTAAAATATCTGTATTCTGGACATTGCGTGAAGTCCAGCTCAAAACAAATGCATCTTACCGTCGATATAATAAAAGAAAAATTAAAAGTAATGCACTCTTATTTTTTGTCACAATTAATTATTTTTAGAAATTAGCTGGCCTTTAAAAATTGTGCGATACTGGATGCCCTATGTACAACGTATACGACAAATTGTAAATTGTATTTTATTTTGAGTACAACAACTGCGACTACAGCAACTACAGACTTAAGTACGTACACACTCCCTCCATCAAAATTTTGTTATACGTACTAATGACTAGGACATTCAACACTTTAACGTATAAAAATCCGGCGCCGGATTTTGCCACCGTGGACCCGAAGTAGATGCTGAGCTTAAAGCGAAATGGTTCTGATCACTGGAAAACAATAAGTATGTAGTAAGGCTAACATAAAACCATCGCAGTTAGTACCCGTAAAAGCGGGTTACGTACAAATTTTGCTGTTACAAATGAACAAAATACAAGTGGTGCTGGTACGATTGGGCATGATAAGAATAGTAAAGGTATAACGAGGCTAGGTACGAATTATAGTGATACAAGTGGTGCTGGTATAGGGGGGCTTGGTAACAACAGAAAATTTTCGAGCTGGCTGGGTACGAGCAGTACCGATGCAAGCGGTCTTGACACAAGTTTGGGTAGAATACAAGTGGGCTTGGCAAGAATAGCGCCAGTACAAGTGGGCTAGGTACGAGTTTTGCTGGTACTAGTGGGCACGGTACGAGTGATTCGTTGATGGGTATTGTTTTAAACCATTTAAAAAATTAGTATTTGCAAAATGTTCAAGTTATCGCATGAGGGTGGGTGGGTCCTAAAAGAGTAAACATTTAGGTGACGCCGTTTATGGACGCTGCTATTAAAAAAGTAATGATGTTAGTGACGGTATTTATAGACCAACTCAATTAAATAGTTAAAATTTGGGTAATGCCATTTGCAACTCATTCATCTTTACTGTGTTGCTACGCCTGATTGTTTAACTATACTTTTTCTCTCTACAACCCTCCCCACTATCGTTTATATAGGTAGTTTGTATTTTCGTTACACGTGTAATGCAAAGGTTTGCCTTCCCACCCTTTTACCTACATCTCCATCATAATCATAACCTGTGGGGGCAGCCGGAGTAATAATAATGCCTCTTTTATCGTGTATTTGTATATAGGTATGTATTTGGTTGTTTTTGGGAATTTTATATAATAATAATAAGTAATAATAATTTATTCATTGAGTCGATTTGGCCTTAGCCCATACAACATGGGTTATTTACAGGAATGAATTTACAAGGATAATTGGTCCTTGGTCTGATAAAGTATGATGAGTTTGTTAGTGCAATTTGCGTAGGTCTTTTCTTAGTCTTTTGTGCCTGTAGGGGAATCATGGTAGAAAAACAGTTATGTACTTACATAGTATGCATTACATTTGATTATTTCATGAGTAGTGTAGTGATTATTAGTACAATAGTATTATAATGTATAGTGGTAACAATTGGATAATATGTGAATACATAAAAGTATAAAAATAGTAGTATTGTGTTGATATTTGAGGGGGACGGTCAGTTTGTGGGTAGTTCATGTACAAGTGAGTGGTAGGGCAGTTTATAGTTCATCAGTACACATGTAGTAAAAGTTTCTTATTCTTAAGGCTTCATCCCAGAAGTTAAAGAGTTGTTCAAATCCTTCTGCATCTAGATAGTGTCTAAAAATCTCCAGTGTGAGACTTCTTCTTGTTGGTCCTTTTGTAGTCAGTTTGTTGAGAAATTTGGTCCTTGGAGGTACGTAGTGTGGATTTTTATATTTCAATCACTTTAAGCTAACCCACCCAACTGCTCGCTTCCCCCTCCCCCATTGCACCCGGATGTTTCACGTCACTTGCTAACGCAGTCACAATTAGCTGACATGGTAGTATTAGTATTACATAGATGACCTTGTACTTCAGTGCGGCGCGAATCTAAAGAAACCAAGTTTTGTTAGAACTATGTAAATGCGTATAACTATTGAACAGAAATGATGAATAAAATTTGTGAGAATAACCTATTCTTGTGCTTCTTTCCTCGAGTGAGTAATCGATGTATATGGTCTGTGTCCAAAGTAGGAATGGGCCCGACTTCGGTTTGGTGCAAGTGCAAGCAGCAGCTTGTTTGAGATATGAAGCTAGCAGATGCTAGACTTCCCGGATGCCAATCGACTTATGGCAAATAGCCGAGACTAGTCTCGGATATGATAGTAAAGACTTACAGTGAGCAAGGCTTGAATGTATTGAGTAAGTGTTCGGCGACTTCTTGAGAATTATTGTTTAGCTTTGCGAGTTGATAATAAACTGATTTTATTGTGCTTCAAATTGGCTCTTAAATACTAACAGACCAAATTTGTAATTGTGTGAAGTACATGGCATGAGTGGCGGAAAGTTAGAGGTTTCTGGTTATCAAAAAACAATAAGAATCATAATAAAAAAATAATTGATTGGATTTTTTATTTGAATTAGAAGTCCAAGAGTTATGAAAATAAGAATGAAGAAAACATGTCCATATATTACATAGACACCAACAGACGTGTGGTGTTAAATTCGGCATGTGATAAGAGACATGTCCTATTAGTGCATGTCGTTGTGTTCAGTGATGTCAATGCGGATTATCGTCTTTGACATTCTTCGAAGTGCCGCGTCTTTAATCTCCTGTTTTCCTCTTTCGCTACTTCTAATGGAGTGCCTTTACATATGTACATACATGTGACTTTACAGTACTAACCGCAATGCGTACCGTTGTATGTGCATGTACCTTGGTGGTACATGTACAAAGACATAAATAATAATATGGGGTCATTTGTGCTTCATGTTATTTCTTATGAATTATGTGTAATTCAAAACACTTCCCTACGTTGATCTGTAAGGATCAAGATAGGACTAAATGTTATATCTAGGCATCTTATGTCAGGAAGATATTTTACTTGATAAAGGAAATAATCAAGATACGACATAGAAATATAGCATATATTTAAGAAAGTACATGGTAATAGGAAAGGATATATTATTATATTTTACACAATTTTGCGTAAAATTAATTTTAAACTCCCAAATAAGGTAATCAGGATTACAATAAAAAGTACGATGGCAATGATGACGCGTGTAAACCATGAGAAAATTCCGAAGCCGGTGAAAAAGAGTAGATACAAACCACTATCATTATTAGATGGGGTATACAAGACCGCAACTTGTTCTTCTTGAACATTTACATTAGTTAAGTAATGCAATTGGCCCTTAATTTGGGGGGGGGGGGGGACCTTGATTCCTAGCACATTTAACATGACAAAAAATTCCACTTTCGGCGTATCTATCTTGATTGTAAGTTGGTTAGTGACAATATTTTCCGTCAACGAGATAGGAATAATGAATTCTTGGGTTCGGCATTCAAAAATTGCAACGCTGTTTACTTTGTCGACTTTGGCTCGTACTTATAGAGTATTACCTGAGATTTAATTGTTACAGCCTACTAATTTGACAAATTTAGCCTCACAGGAAGAATCCTAGATCTGTTTGACGAGTTGAAGATTCTCTGTAGATGGTTGTATTTCTAGTAGCGTGTTGCTTGATGATTTAAAAACAATAGAAGCTCTACAAGGGACTCAATTTTTGAATTTAAAATGCGTAAATAGTTGGATAAGTTTGATCAACAGGTTGGAATTGATTAGAGACAAAATGCAATAGACACCCCTGTTATCTGCCATGAGTCGAATCAAGTTGTTAGTGGCAATACAGTTTGGTGTAATTAATTTTTCATCTTTAACTGTGTCGCAAGCAATCTCGCCCAGGCGTTGTATTGTATACAACTTTGTTTATTGCAAGGAATCATTGGGTATGCGCTTCCTTTAGAAATAATGCACCCAAACGCAATGGTATAGATGGCGTTGATACTGTTATCAAGCTGAATTCAATGCCGTTTAGTGTAATATAAACACCTCCTACTAATGGCTTTGTATCAGTATTTGTAGAGTACAAAATGTTAGCAGTGAACGTTATCTTTGCGAAAAATTTTCATTCCGGGCAATGATATACAGAAAATATTGCGTTAGTTAAAATATCTAACCAGAGATATATAAATTGACAATCTTTTGTAAATATTTAGGGGCACGTAGAGATACGTGGATTTCAGAAACTGGACTATCGTGTATGCAACTTGGAGTCCATAAAATCCTTAATAGTGTCGTTGGTTCCGAATTTTTCACATTTGTTGCCATGACAATTGACATTGGAATATATATTGTAGCATTTGATAGAGATTTAGCACTTAGCAACCGTCCTTGGTGCGTAGTACAATAATTCTTTTTTACATTGTAGTGCCACGGATTTCGTTTTGAAGGTGACGGTTCCAAGATGTTTGTTGTGTGAATCATCAATGCGAGAACATGAGTTTTAACCTATAGGTCCGAGTGCTAGCCTAGAGTTAACTCGTACGACACAAGTAGTCTGGTCACCTGTGATTTGACATTAATTAGTAGCGGCGGCCATAAAAGCGCTATTTGAACATCCTAAGGCGATATGTATACAGCATATCAGCATGATGACCGATAATTAAGTACCAGGTAGATTTAATGCTTGTCTTGGTTGGGATGACCGTCTTCAAAATAGAGTCGTAGTTAATTGATATGATTAAGGATAATGGTCAATCAAGAGAACGCCTATTTTCTCATATGATATTTGTACTGAGAGTAGTTTGTTCCTTTTCCCTTGCTTACGTGTAACGCACGCTTGTAGTAGTTTTCAATTTGGACAGCACAACCACCAAGATAGCCACATGAATATACGGGTCACGTAAAAGACGAAGATGATTATGGATGATATTGTTAGTACTAGTATTGACAATATGATATACTGGTAGTAGTCATAGCAGCTGACATTACCCAAACGTTCTAGGCATAGGTGACATTTAATCAGTATGCATAGGGGTATGCAACGGCAGCTCAGGGTCTTGAAAATTAGGACGTCTATATTTGGCATCCATATTTCAACCGGAGAAATACCTGTGTTTTCCTAACATATGTTTTGTTAGGTAGACTTCGGTTGTGGTGGGAGTTAAAATTACATATTTTAAGCTGGGGTTTTTTTGGACTCAAATATATCGTGCCGTTATCCCAGGTGTTGTGCCATAGTTTCCATTAGATTTAGAGGCAAGTTTGCAGTCTTCACATTCCTGTGAGGTTTGCGGGCGGCTAAAGTACTTTCTTTGTCATGACGTACATGTGTCCCCAACAATCCGTGTAGTATAGTTCATCCAAGGTTTGAATTTTGTTCATAATTGTTTTCTTGTTATATGTACAGTTTCACGGAGGACTCTTCGAGTCTGTGTTGCATTTTATATGTTCACAAAATTAATCATCACTGTTGCTTTGTCTTTGCTTGCAAAGGTCATGACAACAATGTCTTGTTCATGTGTATAAACTGAACTTGCGTAGTTAAGTTTCCTGACGTATATGGATAGATGACATTGGGGTTGCAGTATTTTCTGTAATTATTATCAGGATGTAGTTAAAATTTTTAGTAAAATGTATACAGTTCTTAGATTTATATCCACATACTGCACATACGGATGACTTAATTCCTTCATGTTGTAGTTTAGACATGTCGATTACTGAAACGAGTGTCTGGCATTTTTAAATTCCCTAGAGTCAATGATGTATAATTGTGACATCCTACGTCAGGCTGCAGACACAATTGGCAATCCAATGACACCATAGTCTTAGGGCGCATACATGTCTTCGTTTGTGAGCAAACAGTTCCATTGTTTTAGATGTGCAATCAGGTAGTTGTAATATGAAAAATTAGAATTTCTTGATAAGTATCTCATCTTGTTTTGCTTAAAATTTAAATGCTAGATCTGGATGACGCTCGTAACTGGCTCTTACTAGTCCGAGAATTATTAGTATTAAGGTAGCTATAGTTATTAAGGATGTGGGTAGACTAGTGCTTTTATCAGCTATGTCTTGATTTCGTTGGGTCTTGGATCGTTTGTGATATAGGCTGATGATTGCTCGACGGTATCTACGGTTGCTGGCAGCGTATATAATAAGGTTTAAGCAAGGTGAAATCCATACATTTGTTAAGCGTTAGAGGTCAGTCCACGGGACATAAATCGTCGGAATGCCAAAAGAAACTTTTCACTCGATAGTTTGAACACTAATTCAAGATAAATTGCCCTAGTTACCAAGCAGGTAAATAGGCGAATCCATGTGTTTTATTTTTTAAGTCCTTGTCCTGAGAGGTTTTTAGTAAGATATGGTCCAGCCAGATCCACTCCTGTTTATAGAAATGGTCTCGAGGCCAGTTCTCGAGCTAGTGGCAGTTAACATATTAAATGTTGGTTAGGGCGTGCCCGAATACGGATGTGATAATGCACGGTTTACTTTCTTGCATGAATGAGGCGGTAATTGCAGTCCAGGGTCATTGCCTTGATCAACGGGTGGTCTACTGGGATGACCATGGGATGCTTTGTGTTATAATTTAGGTTGGCGTTTTGTCTAGTAGTTGCAATGGTTTGGTATAATCCGAATTTCATAGTCTGGTCCAAAACTTTGAACCAGACCAGACCATATGGACCACATTACTGACACAAAATAATACACATGTAATACATAGGACATACGTAGCTATAATTTTGAGTTTAAATGGATTTTTCCAACTTCTTAATGCATATAAATTTTAAAATTTACAATAAAGCAGATATTCTAAGAAATCAAGTTGTTTTACGTATGTTTTGGTAAATTGTGTCGGACCACAAAAACGTAGTCTGGTCTGGTCTGGTCCAAAAAAGTTTGGTCTGGTCTGACTTTGGGACCACTAGTTTGGTCTTTTTCCACCAACCCTTAAAAGTTGATCTCTATCAATAAAGACGCACAAGGATTTAAAATGACGACCTGTAAGAGTTTTATGTTGAATCTAGTCTGAAATCTTAGATGCATATGTTTCCTGCTGGATCCAATATATAATAATTGACTCAGCAGTATTTAATTCTCGAACCAAGAATGGACGAACTGTCTTCAATTGTAAGGGTTTAGCGGAGCAGATAAGTAATAGGAGCGCCACGACATCCACTGATTTCTTCCAAGAGGAAATTTTTGAAATCTGCTGTAGTACATAATGGGATGGTTTGCGGAACGTTGACAGGGTGACCATTATTTTATTGGCTTAATCAGAGTTATTTTGACTTAGGTTAAAGATATGTGCTTCGTATGTTAGTTCTAAAAAGCCACGTGGGCCCACACAACCACAGAAGTTGTAAGACGAGTTTGGCTGGGTCAATCCCTCTGCTGGCACACTCGGCCAGATTGTGTTTGGATTGGATATGTCGCCACATGTCTGATGTATGATGTTCAAGGATTTGAGTAATTCTATTGGCTACAAATGTTTTTCACCTAGTAGGAGAACTGTAAATCCAATGAAGGCATACTGTTGCCTAGTTGGAACTTTAAAAGTTGCTCAAACCAAAGGGGTTGGATAGTGAGCCAAGGTATGAGGATGTTATTTAACAAGATAGAGGTTTTTGCAAAAGCGTAAAAACGATACGTACCTTGGTAGAAGTGCTGGATCCCTTGGCTGTGTCATGATGAGGTATCATGTAGAATGGTTTTTAATCCTCACGTTTGCCTGTTCAATCATTAAACAGAATAATTAGGTCAAAGGTGAGGTATTCCTCTAATTAGTCCATGTACGTCCTATGGAGCTCGGGCTGTTTGAGAAGTCTTTGTTCAGTACTACACCAGCGCTTGATAGCCAAGTTTATGGAGTTTCCAAGCGTTGGATGATTCTCACAGAATAGCCACTTCACTTAATATTGACCATTGACTAGTTGTTGTACATTTTTATTAAAATTTTCTTTACAGAAAGCTTTATTTGGGGTAAATAGCTTTTTGTAGGGCTTCAATGGTCCAAAACCTCAATGTCAAAATCGGTACGCTAAGTTGTGTTCAGATGTTATCTAGGATTTATTGGTGCCTAAGCCCTACCTATTACTATAAAACCCAACGATGTTTTGTATAAACTGTGCTGACCAGGTGATCTTTGTATCTTTTTAGCTCCAGATTCCCAAATCTGCTTGACCGCTGCAAATCCAAGTAATATGCCAATTATATTAGAATTAAAAAGTTGAAGATCTGCAAATGGAACTGTATTGATGTGGATTCATTACGTCGGCTTGGAAGATCACTGGTGATTTCTGGCAGCACAAATCCCTTTATATGTAACATCTGCTTTTCTGAAACCTGAGACTGAATAATAATTTGGGTTTTACCTGATGATTTGAGTGTTTGTCCTCCTTCCACCAAAAATTCTTCATGAGTTTCCTCAAGGACCAACTCCAGTTGAGATGAAAACTTTTAAGTTATGAATGAACTATTGGATTCGGTGTCTAGTAATTCCTAGGCCATAGTACGTTTACTGTTGTGCAGAACATCAACTACTGCTGTTGGGAGTAGATAAAAATCAAAGTGTTCAATGGATTCAGAGGTATCTGAGTGCAGAACTGTCCTGCACAATGTAGTCACCAGATGCGGGAAGTGAAAAATAAAATGATGCTTTTTCTTAAATTCTCGGCAAAGCAAGAAAAAATTTCAATTCTTTACGTCATGATTTCCAAGACAATGGAAGCATTTTTGGTTGGCCAGCACTCAATTTCTTCGACAATAAATAGAAGATCCTATAAATTTGGTACAAGTCAGAAGTTGGTGTCTTTTACATGAGCTGTATTTACAAGTGAATGTGGCTTTGCTCTTGCTGGATGAGGGATTTAGATGAAATAATTTTTCTTAGGAGAAGAAAACTTCTAGGTCCCAGTTGTTTTGGATAACAAACTCTTAATAATTTTTCTTAGGAAAAGAAAACTTCTAGGTCCCAGTTGTTTTGGATAACAAACTTATTTTTCTAGTAGTACCAGTATTGATCTTCTTGACCGTCAATGAGTGTCGTCGCTTTGTCTTGCGGGGTCGTGTAGATGCTACTGAGTCGCAGGACGTTCGGATGGCAGTGGATGCTCTGGAGGTGTAGCCGTCGCTGTCCGTAGTGGTGTGGAATAATACTTGTTTTTTTCCTGTAGACGGCGTTTGGTGTGACTGTAAAATTTAGTGGATGGATAACTATTAGCTTCAATACCTTAGGTGACTGCTACATTATAAGTATGCAGTATTCACTAAGTTATGTAAACTGTTAAATGATTGACTGTACAAGTGTTGAAACTGGAGAATTGGACAAATAGCAGCGTAAGCTTGTTCACAAGATGAGTCATAGCTGTCCTTCATACGTTTTCATGCTATTCAACAGTTGGAATCTGCGATGCTTCCATTTGATAGGCTGTTCCAAAGAGCGTCCATCAATAACTGCAATTTGTCTACTGCCGCGTAGTTTGTTGAGGATTATACTATGGCTGTGAATCGTGCTTTGAAGGATTGCTAGTGATTATTAAGTCCATTAAATCTAGGTAAGATTATCTTGGGAGTTTCTAGCTTACTTGTAGTTTTCATGCTGTGGTTCTGTTGCGCTATCTTAGTAAGCTGAGTCTAAGCATATTGAAAGATGTCTTCGGTTTCATTATGTTTAGTTTAAGAGATTCCTCTGTGCTTGGTTTCACTTAGAATTGTTTCATCTTCATATAATTTGAAACAGGTAATATACTGTGCTGATATATTGAGTCGCATATCTAATAGATCTTGAAGAAATGTTACCACTTTGGCTGGATTAAGAACGTTACCGCTAGCTACGTAAGTGTCTACCCTGGTTCTGTATACTTTTACAGATTTAAGTATAGCGTCATGGCAAATGTCATGAGTTTTCTGAACGTCAAGTGTCATTATGACTGGAATTTCTGTGTTTTCTGATAGGAGGGTGGAGAACGTAAGCGTCGTTTCCTATCGTCCACTTTTCTCTCTTTTTTGGTATCGTCTTTCCTTGTTTTGTCGTTGTCTTTCCTTTTTTCGTCGTTGTCTTTTTTTCCTTTGTTGTTGTCTTCTCCAGCATTTTAAGTATTTTCGCTGGAATCGCTGGGGTCGTCTTCTTATCCTATTGTATTTACTGTAGCGTCGGCCTGAGATTAGCTAAGATTGGACTCTGGTGGAGTGACACCTCCAAAATTTTCGACGTGTCGTGTAATTTCTTAAAAGTCGCTTCTAGGATTTTTTTGTTTCTAAGGTCTGGTTCAGATTCACTGGTGTGAAATTTTGGAACCTTTAAGTCAATGAAAGGTAATTGGTATTCAGAATCGACCATTGGTTCAAATGTTCCTACTTTAAATGGTAGCAAAGATTTCACGAATGCGAATGTGGATGTCTTTGATTCCTCAGTGGGAATACTAAGGGCTGTGCTATGCGTTTCAGTCCTTAATGTGGATGGGGCAGGTGTTGACTGAGGGCTCGACTGTGGAGAAGCATTATGACTGAATTTCATAGATACGAAACCGTCGTGATTTAAATTTTTTTGTCATGAACACTGATATATTCTTTCCTAAAACAGATAAATATAGAGATTAACGGTTTTTTTTCTTCCTGTTAGGATGATTTTATTAGTCAAACTTCACTCTGTTGCTACTCTTTCTCAGTGCGGGAGCTTTTTTTGGTTGATGAGGTTGAGAATTAATTTTTCTTGGATTCTTTCTAAGCAGCGTCGTGGCTTTGCTTCTACTGGAGCGGATAAAGCAGCAGGGCTATGTTTGGCTTCGTTTGAGTTATTGCTTCTAAGTGACCTTACAGGAGGCGTGTCGTCGTCCTTGGGCATGTCATGGTTTCAATGTTTGTACTGTAGAATAACAGAAGTCTTTTTACCACAAGACAAGATGTAACACAGTTAATTTAAAAACCAATTATATAGTACAGGCTCTAGAAAAAACGCTATTGATTGAGAAAATATAAAAAAGACACCCAACCAAAGGGCGGTTTCTTACGGGCCCCTTGCGGGGCGGGAAGGAATAAAAAAAGGGCAATAGAGAAAGGAATGCGATTAGCAAGGCTAATGAGACAAGATTAATAGTTACAGTTGATGAGTTTTATATTGATATTTTGCACTGTAAGCAGGGACACGTGACAAAGAACGTCAGATAAATAGGACACTAGCTAAAAATAACTTGATTGCGTGGCACCGACTACTGGTGGCAACCTGAGCGCGTTTTTGTACAAACTACTCATCGCGTAAGTAATGACGATATTTGGCTTTTGAGCGAGAAAAGGTAGTATTCCGTGTCTTACTAGGTGCTGTCCATAGGGCGCTGTACTGTTGTTTAGTTCTTGGTCGTAGTTCTGGAACTAATCGTATGACCACGGAACTAACTAAGAACTAGAACTAACT
>JAQFZE010003367.1:0-12727 GCA_034695245.1 Dicyrtomina saundersi | reverse complement strand
AGGATGCTGTTGCTCAAGCACCTTTCGACACCAGGGTGTCAAGACCATTAGACTCACCCTTTTATAATATACATTACATTAACTCACAACTCACCTCGCACTCCTCGTCGTCCACGATTATACATTCACATTTCAGATTCAAAAAGTCAAGGCAAAAGGCGCAAGAAGGAAAAGGAGAGATTTTTTTAAATGTGTATCTTTCATACTGCTTGTAATGTATTTTCCTCCATTGTACTGATATTTTGTTTTCTTTCTGGCTGAGCATTCCACGTACCTATACCTACTGCCTATATTATACAAATCCAAATAAACTATCAGAACCATATTACAGGTATAGGTATATAGCCATCGCATCGCATCGCATCGCTGTCGCTGTCAGTCACTGTTCGTGTACATTACCCATTATAAATTTACCTGTATGAAATTGCCGTGTAAGTAATAAGCCCCTGCATATTTTTATTCCTACAATTTGTTGGTAAGGTACATAATGTGTAATGAAATAAACATTCATGCTCTCAAATTTAAAAAAGAAATACCACCACAGGAGAAGAAGACACATAAAGGCGTGTAGCTTGTACACATCCATTTCTTTCCTTGTCGTTGTCGTCGTCGTTTCGTTTGTGTGGATTTTATAGGTAAGAAGGTAGGTACACAGACTCAACAAGAAGAAGCTTCTGCTTGCGCGTCTGTCTGACTTCTTGTATTACATATTATTATGATGGCGTTTTTTTCCCTCCCGTCATCACACTATTATTATTCAAGTATTCTGTGATGTGATGTGATATCTTCATCGTTTATGTTTAATGAAATGCACGAGACGGAAAACAAATTCTGTTTTTTATATTTTTATAAATACTTACGTATTATACATAATTTATAGAAACGTGGCCGTGCATATGTACGCCCATGATTTATTGCTGTGACTATGTATGTGCTACTTTTTCTTGTCTGAATTATACTTTGCAAACAAACCAAAGGCAATGGTCCGTTCTACTGATATGTCCGTGAGTAGGTAGGCAAGTTTAAGTTTAAAGTTAGGGGAACAGTAAGACAGTAACAACGTGTAGTTATAAGAATATGTAATTTAATGGTAGTGAATTCAGGTGCTTGGGAGCTCTTATCTTGGTTATGTTATGTTTTGTGTTGTGTTATTATGATGGCAGTGATGGTGATGGTGGTGGTGGTGGTAGTGGTGAGATAATAATGACTTTCGCAGTTTGCTCACAAGTCATTCCATTATACATTTATTTTCTTATCATATCGTATCAGGTAGGTATAAAACCAAATTGTATATAGCTGCCGACTATATAGTATATATTGCAGTGAGTGTAGGAACTTTCTTAGAAGTTATGCTATCCCTCTCATCATTCCTCCTCCTGCCATGATGCTGCTCATCATGCATCTTTTAACACTCGCTCCGAAAGCTTCTTTGTTGTGCGATATGCAACGATACGAGAAGACGCTGCTTTAACGCGTTTTTCTTTTTTGTACGGGAAGGTGCAGGGACAGATGAGACACTACTGCTCACTATTACTATTACTATTACAAGTCATACGAAGGCGAACGCACACATACCTCCCTCACATTTTATTTTATTTCCTCGGATCTTTTTCCTCATGTTCGTATTAACAAGTAAAATCATCATCGTTTTTTTTGTTTGTAGGAGCTTTTTCACCAAAGACGAGCCATGTGTCCGATCCTTTTTATTAGTATCTAACTTTACTTTTACACTTTACAGTTTTTCCGAATCTTTTATAATTTTTTGGAGGTCGGAGGTCCTTCTAATAGTTAAAAGTGTAGTGGGACATTCTTCTTGTGGTTTTCATTATTGTATTTTTAATATTTTTTAATGTGTGTTTATCGTCACACGTAGATTCTACGACTATGAAGCTGCCTGCCCCTGTCACAGGCGCACTAATGTAATGCTATTGATACTGGAGTCTCTGTGATTATCAATTTCCTTTAACGATCTGCTGCTTGATTTTGTAATCAACATAAATTGAGTGCTATTTACAGACAGTGGGTTGCATATTATGTAAAATATTTCGATATGTATTATTTGCCTTGTGTGTATTTATCTGTAGTCTGTAGATATCTCATTTTAATATTGAAGTTTGTAGATAATACTAATACCGTAACAGTAGGCCAGGCGTTGAATCTTCTATTGTGACGACGGACTGACGATGAGACTGTGTATGTACTGGTGGCTGCTGGATAGAAACAGGGAAGAAGATGGTGGGAGCCGAGAAAATAATTTGTGAAATGATAATAATAATATTGTTTGTCGGCGGGGGTACGAATGACTGACTATCTGTATAAGGCAAGAAAAAATATTAGGGAGGAAAATAAAAGTGTGAGAGTAGAACGGGAACACAGGACCGGGAACGGGAACGGCGGAGTCATCAAAATCAGAATGATTTCGATTCTTTCTACTGACTGATAGTTTCTGTTTGTACTTCCAGACTTTCATCGTGTAGAATGCATCATCTATTATTTTAGAGGTGAGTCCGTGAGGATATATGCTGATGGAACTTTCTATATAAGGGTATAATCGTATAATGGTCCTATGCATAATGTTGAGTACAATCACATATAAGTACGGATTGATTCGGTTGTTCGGGAGTTCGGTTTAGTGAGTTTTAGTTTTAGGAAAGGTTGGCGTCGGCTCTGGCTATGGCGTTTCAAAGATGAATCTGAAAGTAAATGAAGTTGAATTTAGAGCAATTTAGACTTGGAGGAAGTTGAGCGGATGGGCGTCTCCTCGGCCGTCATGACAGGCTAAGAGCATAGCTGAAATTTCTGTGTAAAACGTATCTCTATATAGACTTGTATTTTACATGGGGAAATTTCTATTTCTAAAATAAAGTTGTGCCTACATATATATAGTACATACGTATATATTGGACACTGGCCCAATGCATGTGTGCATCCAATTTTAGTTGTAGAATCTTTAAAACAAAGAAGAAAATTACATCGCCGTTGTGGCGATTCAAAATGGGCTTTCTACACTTTGCTGCTTTATTTGCACGATTTTGGAGAAAAACGCTGAAAAGTTATAATTGTTGGGAAGATCTCAGCAAAATCTGGAATTTTAAATTTCGAATTTTAAAAATGATGTAGGTACATGTAACATTTGAGAAGTTTTTGTATTATGGCGTGATTTTTAAATTATCCGTAGTTTCCAATTAAGATACAGGGATTTGAATATAAAAACAGAAGCAAATAATGAAGTTTTTTAAATTTGAAGAAAGACTGAAAAATCTATACACTCCATATTGCAGTTTAATTCATTTTATATGGTCTTTTTGTACATTTAAAGAAAATGAACTAAATAGCCCCTTTTGCACTTGGAAAGGCAGAGACTGTTCTTCGGTTTTGCTGCGTCTGAAGGGACTCCGTATATCCCGTATTCCGTATTATGCTCAGCTGCGTGAGAGTTCGTAGAAGACTAGATAGTTGGATGAGAGCGAAGGAGGAGAAGCTCCGAGCGGACGGAATAAAGTAGTGTTGCCGAATAAAATTAGGAAAACGCAACAGTAGGTTATAAAAGTCGACGGGGTCTCTTCTTTTAATCAAATGTGATGTACATCGCACGCATACGAAAATAATAGCCCTCCCTTCTTCCTCAACTTCCGAGTTACTAGTCACTTTGTAGTCACTGCTGCCAACTCCTCGCACTACTCTCACTCCGTTCCCCATGCTCCATGCTCCGTCCTCCATCCTCCTCAAGAAGACCCAATATATACGCTTTAATAACCTTATATGCCTCTAAGTTATTACTCACTAACGTAACTTTCTCCTATCTACAAATCTACACACATACTTATAGATATGTACACACATTCTTTTTATCCAAAATCCCATTTTCATCTCGCACATATTATTCTTTTTTCATTCACATTTGAACCAAGGAAAAAAGTACAAGTTACTTACCTGAAACTGAAACAATATAACGTACCTACTTTGTCTGTATTCACAAAGAATTCATATTCATATTATCCTGCGATTATTATGGTAATATTTTATTTTCTACTTCCACCCTCTTGTAAGTTCCTGTGTGTGCGTTTACACTTTGCGTGGAAAGATTGTTTTACGGACTGTTTTTTTAGAGCATCTTAATGTTCAAGGGTAGCGAAAGTGAGCTTTTAAATTTTTTTGTTAGAACTTGGGTAATGCAAGTTTGAATTTTAAATAGACGGCATAAGCTTCTGATACAATGAAATGGTTCGTTCAATTTTTACACTAAATTCAGCAGCTATATACAATTATTCAGTCATTATATCAGTACACGGACAGAATTACTGTACAATTTACGACACTCTGATGATTTAGTTGTAATTCTGTACTACGGATTATTATTATGTAGGTTGTGGCTGTGAACATTACAGAGGGAGATTAAATCGTATATCGTATTGTGTTATGAATGCCTTTTTGAAGGCTGCTGCTGGAGGCTGAACTGAGCACAAAAGTATTAATGACAGGGTGGCACGAGCCCAGAAGTCGAAGCCGAAGTTATAGCGCGAGCCCTTTTGCCTTGGTTTTGGTGTCTCTGGCTTTGGTGATTTTACATGTTCACCACGATGATGACGATGCGATGTGGATCTTCCTCATGAATTCATTTACTTATTTTCCTTCTCTCTTCTTATCTGACAGTAATCTCATCTAGATAGCCCTCTGAGAACATATGTTTTATTTTCCAATCCCATAACCAAATACAAATATACATATTTAGGTACGATGAGATGTGTGTTGTTTCGGGTCTATTATCGGCTTCGGCTGCAGTACATGGATGTATTTGTCTGATTCGGATCCTGATCCTGATATGATCCGATTTACATGAGAATAAATCCTAAATACATGGAATTTAAACACTCCCCATTTCCTCGCCCTCGATCTCGAAAATCTCGATCCTTATTGCTTAGTAAATATATAAACACATGAGTATTCTTTGTGTATGTATCATTAGAACACAGGAAAATGGAAATATCTATTGACATAAGTAGAGCGCTATGCTAGTTTGCAATGCTGTTCGTGTTCCACTGACAGACCCATAAGAACGATCCCCGTGATGAGAGTGACAATTCAATCCGTTGTTAAATTACAAAATTAGAGCTAAGAAAAACTAATAAATCTAAATATCTAATAGAAAAGTCAATTTTCAACAACATTTTATATTTGCTCAATTTTTCACTAGTTACTTCTGTATGCAAGTAGGTATATTAAGCCCTACCTTATACGACTACGACTGCGATTAGTTTAGTTGTTATTACTCTTTTGCCCGTTGTCCTATTGCTTTGCCGTACGCTGCAATATTGAATATTGTAATCGTAGGTACTTACGAGAACGACGGTGTGTGTTCGGTGCGGGAGACGCACGCGGCCTCAGATCACTCAATTTCTGTCTCTCTTTGTGTATTATTACTTTTATCCGTTCGTCAGTCAGTCTTGAGTTTGAGTGAGGGAAGAATCTGTATGGAATTGAACGCTTGTTCGACTGGACTTGGGAGGGTTGATATTGTTTTTGGCCTTGTTTAGCTGGGTCATATAGGATGTAATTATTATGTACGAGGATATGTTTCGAACAATGTATGCTGTAGTCTGTCATCCGTCTTATTGTTAGTCAATATTAGATTTTCTACTTACTTACATGAACAAACATATTATTCGCTTATTATGAAGTCCGGCCAGAGACACAGCATAATGTACGGGACGACGCGGGACTTGGCAGAATCCGCATCGAACATTGAAAAAAACCAATTCCAACAAGAACAATATTACAACCCCAAACCCGGCCCCTGCCCCTATGCCTCAGTGTAGTGTCCTTTTCATAACTTCGTTCATCCCTGCAAAGCAAACCCAAAGCATCTTTCACGTAAAGTCAAAAAAAGTGATGAAATAATTTAATGCTTTTATTTCCTTATTGGATTTTCATGCAGGGCGCAGGGTGTAAACCACGTAGCACTTGTAGGTAGGTACGTACCTACAAATTATACAGTGTAGTTACCCACCTCCCATAATTACATACCCAACATTATTATGAGGGACAGGGCCCGAGTTTTCTATTTGTACAACTCATTTGCATTTAGTGCACTTTAAATTAAACTGTCTCCTTATGTAGGTACATACTTTACGTTTTATACACAGGTAATGATGAGGAAAGAGGAACTCTGCAAAATATTAGTAACTTTACTTTCGACTGTCTGAATAAAATATTTTAGCGACGAGAGGCTTCTCCTGCCCCTCCAGAAAGTTTGCCACTCATCATATTGCTCAGGTGGAACATCTAAAAAAAAGTTACAAAAATTGAGGAGCAAATGGTAAATGTAAATGGGCGCTTCAGGTAGTGTGCACACTGGATTTATATAACTTGCATTATGTATCCGTAATATAAATAAAGTTGGAAGGTATATAGGTGATTGTCAAAGAAAAATGAATGTTATGAAATATTTAATATGTCGATGGTAAATTTACAAGTTAGACGTACAGACTGCACTGGGCTGTCCTGTGCTGTGCTGTGCTCCTCTCTGTGTGAGAAAGTCCTGAGTCCTGGAAGAAGGATTCAATTAAGCAATTTAATTTGTCCAGCCAATGAATTTCTCACCTTGTTGAGTTTATGGAATTTTCTAATATGAAAGCAATAAGTTGGCAACTTTGAAATTCTTGGGACTTGACTCAAGAGCTTCTCCTTATGGCCTACCTCCTGGTGCTTTCCGCTTTTTCGTAGGTTTAGTGTGCTGGTGGTAGGAGAGGGTACGTGCATATATATGCCTTACGTGTGCATGTAATTGCTTTGATTTTGTTGTTGATATTATTATATTGTTACAGAGTTACGGCCCTGGCTCTCACCTGCACATACACAGTAAAAGGTGAGTGCGGTGTGCAATTTACTATGGCAGCTATGTGTAAGCCACCCCTACTCCTACCCCTATACTTTATATCCTATAGGCCCTTAAGCACTATGGTGCAGTATGCTAGGAAAATACACGAGAAAGTGAACAACATCATTTGTTTCATCTACATTCAACTCATTCCTTTGTCGTTTGCCTCCTTCCTCATTTCTTGTTTCTTGGTTGGATCCTCAGTGAAAAATATTTGAGTACTTTGTATAGTAACTACTTTCTGCCTATCGAGATCGGTATCGGCATCGGCATCGACGTCGTCTCATCTCATTTCGTCCCTCTACCTTTACCAATTAGACAACCTGCGTACAATCCACCTGTCAATTCCAATCTCATCTCTCTCATCGCTCTTCCATATCTCATACTTGAGCCACGCACACAACAGTTACAAAACTACAAACTTCCCCACTACTGATTCATTGGACACAGAGCCTGCGTCCACTGTCTTGTATCTGTGTCTTATTGTTAGCATTATTTGATTGTCATGTATTAAAAACATAGCAGCGAAATCAAACTAACCTACCCACTCTAAAAAAAATTATGGATATGCATACATGCAGATTATAATAGACGGGAGTGGGTGCTCAGTAGCTATAGAGTTCTGACCCAGCCATAGCTACAGAAATTGAGTATCGAGTAATTAAATTAATAATAATAAATTGATAATGAATAATGATAAGGCTGTAGAGCTTTTATAGGTATTGGGGTAGCTTTCATTCGGACACGTGTTTTTTCCCCATTCACTCAAACCCCTCAAATGGCATAGGGTACAACATCCAATAATTTCGTACAGGTACTCAAAGAAAGTAGAGGAGAGAATATTACACTGTACAGATGGATAATAATGTATTACCGGGAAATGGGAAAATGCCTGGTGCACCGGCGAAGGGTATGTAGAACACTTTGTAAGCTTGTAAAGAAAAAAATGCAACCCTTTGATGTTCCTTCACCATCCACATCCACCTTTGTAGATTGATACGTTAGGAATTTTTATTTATTAAATGTCGCAAGTATCTTTATAAATCGTACCTGTTAAAGACACAGAATTGTAGTAAATTATTATTGTAAATTTTACTATAAATATGTATGAGAAAATTCACGTGTCTCTTACAACTCCCGGGTCTGTTGCTATACTACTGTAACTCCCCCCTGGAGCTATTAGAAGCTTTACGATAGGCAAGAACATAATGTCAGAAGAAGCTACTGAGCTAATGTTATGCATCTATTTTTACTTTGTACTTTATAGGGAAATTCTTGGGACGACTGATATGTACCTACATGGTTCTTAAGTACCTACATAAGATGTGTGAGGTAGTGAGATTGCATTGTGCAGAATACAACGTCTTTATTTCCCGTGTTTGTTGGGTTGATAAATTTTTGTAAATTATTTAGCGTTAAATATTAAGGATGCATTTGACTTGGAGAGGATACGCACAAATATGAAGAGTAATCGTAAACGTTAAATTGTGACTAGAACAATTAAGTCTCATAAAAGATTCTAAAGGATTTATTAGGAACATTAAAATTACTACAACGGTTACAATTAGAATTCATAGCGGACTCTGGAACTGTAGTCATTTGACTATTTTCAGAGCTTCATAGTTTCATGAATTTCAATGAATCTCTCTCGTTCTCTCTCACTATATGACTATATCCCTTTCTCTTACCTTACGGTCTATACACTATACGGTAAGTATTTGTAACTTTAGAAGAATAGTCTTAGAAATATACACGGACCACAGATGCCCGCGCTTGCCATTATTAGTTATAGATGTATATAAATATAATTACTACTAGTCTGCTTTTAAAGGCAGCTACATAGCCTAGGCCAAAGTGACTTTCATTTTGTAATTTGATACTTTGCAACGTTTGTATTCTATTCTGCACCATGTAGTTGTTCATAAGTCATAATCGCATTGTATAAATTGTATAAATTGTTTTCAAAATCTGATTTTGTTACTTAGCGCTTTGGTTGTGTAAGTTTTCACTTTGACTCGTGTCCGTGTCGGAAGCTCAAGATCCAAGATAACTCAAAGTTAATTAAGAAACGAATTAAACGAACTTTAATATTAGTAAAATCTTATTTTTTGCATTACCTACATGTAAGTTAACTGACTTTTCTATTTATGTATTAAATTGCATAGTAAATATGCCTATACTTAATATAATTCACCTGTTGACATAAATTATAGCAAAGTTTGAAATAATTAACAAAAACTTACATAAGATACGCCGTTCTCAAGGTTTATGATATGTATAGTAAAATAGCTAATATAAACGTAAATCCGAATAATCAGTTTTTGGGGATTTTCGAGAATATAGAACGACGTTTTTTTAGAGAAACTTTTGCAATTAATTAAATACATTATTATGTTCAACTAGTGTTGAACTGTGCATAAAATTTAAGCAATGGTAGAGACCATAACCATAACCAAAATTTAAAATTTCATATATGATTGATGGTTGATAATTTCGTTAATATGTGACGGGAAATCTTAATTTGTACTACTGTCAGATTACCACTGCCACTACCCTTTGTTACATACACGACTATATCCTACACTATATAGACTAACACCCATCACTTTACATGCATTACGTAATGGTGAAAATATTGAGAGAATGCGATGAGATCTGAGGTTGACACAGTTACGTTCCATGAGTCTGGAACGGTGGTACGTAGAATAAAAAGAAATGGAATTGGAAAGCTTGATCACAAAAATAAAAAAAAAGTATGAGGGAAAGAAGAAAAAAAGTAAAAGTATAAATATCTGTAGTTAATATACGGAATGAAAAAGAAGGATAAAAATATTGTACATTTAGTGTGTAAGTAATATAATATGTGACTAGTGAGAGAGCTGGAGAGTCAGAACCCAAGATCTGCAGTAAAATGTGTAGAAAGAAAGGAACTGAATTTGATTGTAAGTTTGTAAGACTATTTCTCTGTTCTGTTTCTGTTATGCTGTATGAAAGGAGGGGGTGGGGAAAAAATGGAAACTTGCAGATACCGTAAACCGTAGGACTATATCTGTACAGAAAGAGAGAGAAAGACAGAGACAGGCTATATAGCTATAGGTATATTGTACATTTACACGCTCTGAGCTGCTTCATTAAGTGCATTGGTACTGGTCTGGTCTTAACTCTAATGAAAATTGATAGCCTTTTTCTCGGCTCTCATAGCTAAATCATGCGGGAAAAGCCTCCTCTGTTTCTGTTGTCATAGTCCGCGTCGGCACGTTCGTCCTATTCGATTCGGATTCCTCTCTTTCCTACGTACGATCCTATTGACTCTCTGTATCCCTGCCCCTGTCCCTGTCCCTGTCCATATCATACTCATCTTGCCTTCTTACTGTGTCTCCTTCTGTAGATTCCAGATAGCAAGAGACAGTAGTGGAAAAGGTGGTGGGATTCCAAGAACTTGAACTTATATAACATTTATACAAACATTGTTCTGGATCTGTATATGGTTAACACTGTATACCCTTCAGCTTTCGTTTCATCTTGAGTGACGATATTATATAAGTATTGCTCTAGTGTGCCTCACTATATGCTTTTAATTATACAAAATGTGCACCTACATAATGTAATGATATAAGTGTACGCGCATAAAATGAAATAAGCCCTTCGCGACCGAGTTACTCGACCCGATCCATCGCTATGGAATCTCCAGTCACAAATTTTTATAAATTTTGATCTACATTTTTATTTCAGTTTTGTTTTCTATGCAAACTCCAATTTAAATCTAATGTGGATTTTTATATTTTGTTTGATTTCAGCTGGAAAGCTGAATGAAATTAGCTAGTTTTGAAGCTCGGGAGCGCAGATGCAGAAGGCGACATAAAATATTTGGATAGGGTTTTATTTCGATTTTATAGGCTTCATAAAATTGTGCATTCAAATATTAGCATTTTGTATTCCCCAGAACAGAAGACGGAGGCGTAAGAATAAAGCAGGCTTTGACTGAATTTAAATGAACTCATGAACTGATTTTGGTTTGGATTTAAAATGTAAATGAGTGAATGTATAATCTAATAGCATGTTGTTCCTAGCCTTTTTAGTGCAGAAGGTGCTATCTGTAATTACTGTACGCTTGCAAATACAAAGCATTATTGGTTAAGATACCATTATTAGATAGCAGTCTCGTCTGTCAGTAGGTCCTATTTGCAGTAATTGTAATTTGCATTCAAAATATAGTCCATGTAAATGAACTATGTTGCGACTTTTAAAAATGTGAAATAAAAATAATAATAGGCAATAATAATTTATTTAATTTTATTGATTTTTATCATTATGTTCTCGTAACATTTTTTGTCGATGCTGAGCTGAAAGCTCAAATTTGTTTTGCCTTTGCATTATAAATATAACGTGAACCGTGGAGAGAGGTCACATCCTCACGTACATAAAAACCATGTAACAACACCAAGCACAAAATACCACGTAGCGCTATACATGTACCTAGTTGCATATTAATTGGAGAATGAACTAATCTACAATGAAAAATGCAAATGTTGAGTACGGAACGGAGGTTTATCAGTGCACAGCCCTCCTGAATGAGGAATGAGAGGCGCATGTAGTTTTTCTCTGACTTTTCTGTGACATAATTTATAAATGAAATGCAGCTAGAGTACAACTATACTAGATTAAGCATTTACTGACATTTAAATCTCGATTTATAGGCATTAGATACATACGTGCGGAAAAGTGCACATAGGCTGGTACTGGTACTTGAGGTAGGTAGGTACATAGCATTCATCCCAGCACCAGCCCATTTTGAACGAGAAGATTTTGAAGATGCACACTAATGGAACATGGAACATCAGCCCGGCCTCGACAATTCCGCGTCAACGTGTGGAGTCGGAGCATATAATATGCATTATAGAATTAAAAAGTATTGAATTGAAATGCAGTCTGTATTTTGTTTGTGTGATATCATGAGCTCTCAATGTAAACTGTGTCCTGGTACTGATACCGATAAGTGTGAGGGAAGGGATCCTTTTTTTTCTTGTCTCAGCCTCTATAGGCCTCTAGCCACATTACTGATACTGATACTGGCACTGGTATAACATAACATATATGAAGGTAGTTCCCTATAGTGCAAAGGCAAAGGCAAAGGAGCTTCCTACAGTATACTGTATGTTATTTGGAAGGCAGACGAACACAAATGGGACAATGATGAAACAAATGGAGACAAAGTTTGGCGTGGTGGTTGACACATCAGAGAATAGTGGAATTCTCAAGAGAGACTTTTCCGTTCGCCGGCACTCTATGTAACAGCAAAATGCAATCTGTGAGTTGACAAGTCAAAAATCCATTCTGGATTAAGCTGACCAAATGTTACTTCCCGTCACTATCATCCTCCAGCTCCGGCTCCAGTTCCGCAGCTATCCAGAGCCTCAACCAATTTCACTGTATGTACTTCCCACTATAAAGATATTTTAGCTGAACATGGAAAACATATACCCATTTCATCCCTCAGACTCAGAGATCCGTCGTAGTGTGGTGGTGTTTTGTCCCATCTCCTCCTTTCTTTCTATCAGTATATTACTCCTCTCTCCCTACAAATCTCACACAGATCCAAATACACTCTCACATCACACTGCACTGCACAACTGTATTTAACACCTCTCTCTCCATTCTCGAGTCAATTTACGACTAAATAAAAACAACTTTTCATACCTTAATCCAATGAAATACATACCAACCAAGCGGTGTTCCAGCTCCCAGCCACATACCACATTAACCATAACCAAACCATAACCAAACAAGTGTGTATGTATCTGACTTATTTACCTTCCCATTTAATTCCCATTTGATTATTTGATTTACTCC
>JAQFZE010003366.1:0-12728 GCA_034695245.1 Dicyrtomina saundersi | reverse complement strand
TTATCTAGATTGTTCTTGAAATAATTTATTCCTATTTCTTCTGGTTTGAAACTTTTAATTTCTCTTGGTAGGTTGTTCCACTCCTTAATTACACGATGTGAAAAGAAATTACGTCTGGTATTCGATGTAGATTTTCGATTTAGTAGAAGTTTGTTTGGGAGTCTGCTTGACTTAAATTATTACAATAAAAAATAAAATTAATGAAAGTCAGAATTAAAACAAAAATTAAATATGCAAGCACATTAAAAACGTATGCTTAAAATGAGACTGAGAGAATTAGTAAAAGACTGAAATTAATAGTAAGTAATCGTTTATAAATCACACATCTATCATAAGCTTTCCAAAAGGTGCTTGTTGCCCCACGCAGGAATTTTTAAATAATTTATTAAAATAAAAATAAAATAATAAAGTTGTAACTGTAACTTTGTATTGATAAAGATATACTTGTTTGAGCGGAGTAGTGAGTAAATGAATCCACAATGTGTTCGTTATGGGGGTGTCCGTAAATGATGCCATTGAAATATCCCCATTTCTAGGACCCTTTGTCTCCTCCGTCATCAGCTTTTAACCACTGCGTATGGCTAATTTTAACATGGGATGTCATCAGAGTCGAAGCAGACCCAATGACCGTACCCATTACATCATTTATGGACGATCCCTAACTATGATGAGTCTGTAAATACCTGTGTGTAGTTCTGTAGTAGTGGAATTTGGAAAAGATAAAGGTGATCGTACGAAACCATTGGATATTTTTGGATTTTTTGGATTTTGAACTGGATTATCCAGTTTTTCATATCAGCATCTCTTTCTTCTTGAAGAATTGTAGCATTTTTTTAACTTTGACTCAGGCTGTCAGGCAGTATAGGTCATTACATAAACGTATTCTTAATTCTTTCCTGTTTTTCGGATTTTTGAAAATCGTATCATTTTGCAAGTACTTTAAGTTTCATTCGTGTGTGTATGACAAAATAACAATTTCAATAATGAGCAAGGCAGAAGAATCGCTTGCAAGAATATGGGACAACGTTGCAAAGCTGGATTTTCAGATTGAGAGTTTACTCAAGGGATTGATACATGATAATATATTAGTAAGTTGTGGTTTGATGAGCCACTGCCACTGCCAACTGCATGTACAAACTATAACCAAAAATCAATAATCTAAAGATGAGTTGCTCCAATTATATTTTTGTTTGGTGGTGCAGCTAAATTTTATTTGAGTATTATTAAAATTTACATATATGGATTTTATATTGGTTGTAACAGGAAGAATCATCAATGACACCAATACTTGCTCAAAATAAGCCATGTAGGAGTGAAGAACCTAAATCGGAAAATATTGCTGTAAAAAATAAAAACACTTCCTCACTGAAAAAATCGGGATCTTTTGCGCTGTCTAGTAAGAAGAAAGCTACTTCCGTTGCTTCTATCGATACGTCTACAGAAGTGTTGGCTAAGAAAATAAGTTTGGAGTCTGGTTCTGGTGAGATGAAAACTAATGCAGTCCGAAAGAAATCTGTGTTTACAACAGAGAATACAGAAAGCTTCCTTGTACCGGTTATGGACAAATGGGTCTTTGGAATAACGTTGATCAATACTTCAAAAATGTAGTGGCGCAATACTGGATAAGAATTGAGAGAAAGACATTACTTTTTGTACAAGCATACTTAAGTTTGTATTTAAACACGAAAAATGATTTTTATAAAAACAGTTCGCAAAAACTACCCGGCGTCATCGTATCTCTTGTGAATCGTAATGGCAACATTCTTCGTCAACCGTTCATTTATAATTACAAATCAAGGCTACTAAATGTTGACAAAGACCACTTCTGGGATAACCCTAGCATTCTACCTGTAGGTGAAGCTTTGACTACTGAAACAGATCTCCCGAGGTTAGGAACTCAAATGGTTAAACCGGGATCAATGTTTGCTGCATCAGGTAATTTTTTAATTTTGTTTTCATATTGATTTACGTAAGTTTGTAGAAATAGTTAACAATTAAATTACTATAGGCAGTTGATGTACTGATTACATTACAGTTTCTTTCTCCCATCCAATGCATTTCACAAATGACCCAGAGGACGATCTATCCATACTTGTGTCGTTAGATTCGGACGGGAAAACTATTTGGTCCAAGTCTTTTGGCACGAAAACTTTAGACTTTTCCTCAAATGGTGAGCGCGGTATTCTAAAATATAGAAGTCATAAAGACATGATGTTTTATGTTACTTTGAAATCCAGCGGAATGATAATATAAACATTTGTTCATATGAGTATATCGTTTTTTAGAATCAACATGGGCTAAGTTTTGTGATAGCATTTTCATTGCTATGAGCCAGTTCTATCAAACTTTTAAAATTGAACTCATATCGAGTGGTTACTGGGATTTCTATGAACATATCGTTGATTTCCTTCAAAATAAACTCCAACTAAATGAAGTTCAAACTGGTATGTCTTAATTTGTAATTAAAGAGGCTTGATCATGAATTTTTGTAACCGCATAATATATTTATTTAAAACTCAAAAAAACAATTATTTTTAGTTACAACACGATTTGATACGCAAACAAGGACTTACTGCACCAAAAACCTTACGTTTTTTTGGGGATTCGTACTTCAACTGGAATATTGCAACAGGAATGAAAATATGATTCGGGGGACTGTGTTTGCTAGGTAAGCCAAAATATTTAATGAAATTGTACTTCGGTGTACACCCATACAACTTGTATTTTAGTTGTGGTACCTAAGTAAGTCGTACGAGTAAAACTCATGACCCTATTATTGTCATTTTTGCGTTGTTACAAATGGGACCAACTTGTGGGCAACAAGTTCTGTAGAAATTAGCAAAGCAATGTAGTTGTGGTAACTTTAAAACTGGTCAAATTTTAAAATACTTTTTGTCCTTGACTCCAAAATGTAGAATTCATTGATATCATTTGTGTTTTTTAAAGAACAGTATTTCTATTTCTTGAAAGAATTTATTACCTAGGTTCAAATTCTAGTCATAGTTTGCATTGCAGACTGTTCTACTGTTCTATTTAATTATCCGTGTAGGTACTACCCCGACTTGAAATACGCCTTAATTGTTCATTAAATTAATCTTATTATCTTCAGGGACTTTGCACATCTGCATTTCGTGATTCTTAGTGTGTTCCATTAATTTCAGGAATTCAGACCAATTTGATAGTTTTCACAAATTACTTTTGCATTGGATTCAAGAACAGAAAAAGGAGAATCAAACCATTATTGTTTCATATGAGCTTTTAAAAAAAGAGGATGTGATACCCGACGTGGTTAGAAAAGAAATGAAGACTGTAGTTCATTTTATGTACTTAAATGAACGAAGGATGATTGATGAAGGAAGCGATTATGTGGAAGAATTCCGTGATAATTGTGGATCAGGAGCACCTCTTATGACTAAAGAAAGAGTTTCGCTTAACTGGCTCAAAACATATGTTAATGATATGATATTTACTGACAGTATGTTCATGTGCGATTATAACTCATAATATACCCTTTGTTTAAACTCTTCAAAAGTGTGTATTGAAACTCTTTTCTATTTTTATAAACCCTCTTATCAAAACCAGCTATGTATAAGTTAATAAATCGCAATAATTATTTCTATATTCTTGATAGCTTGCATTTAAATTTATACATGCATTGCAAATGAACAACCTAGCGCTAAACTAGACTAGAACTGGAGTATGTGTCAGAATGTGTCTCATGCCTCACACGATGGATTTCTTATAGCCTTAGATCCACGTCACACTGTTGCTTAGCAATACTAGTTGCAAACACTACCGATTATTTACCCTTCCCAGGTGTTCAACAGTTTTGGAAGTTATACAGAGCAAGTTTGTGTGCGCTATCCATGACCATAGTCATGGACCCTTTATTTTTAGCAATTACAAGATTTCGTCAACGAAATTTTGACGACTGTATTACAATATGCAGCGAATTGTTGCGCAAAAATCCATTAGATCAAGTAAGTGTACTTAGAATTTAATTATACAACCTGGAAATTATTTTTAAGCTATTAGCTAGCAATATCGTACAACAACAACTATTTTTAAGTAATCAAGTAATTAATCATGCACATTAAGTACCATTAACTATATTATCCATTTACTTTAGGCAGTGTGGAGTCTAAAGACTCGTGCTTTGACAGAAAACCTTAGAGTTGATTTCCTAGAAATTTTCGATGACGGTATTGCTGAGACTATTTTTACTGAAGATACAATAGCAAGTTCTGCTCGACCTGGCACATCCCTCAGAACTGCAACTGCCAGACCAGGGACCACAAGGGACGGTCCCAGCCCAGCTATAAGGTTAGAATAACTTCAACTTTCATATTTTGTACTACAATTTGTCTGTCATTGGTCCATCATATTAATTAATTATTCAACCCAGACCTGTGACCCAATCTGGACGACCGCTATCTGGGGTAGCTAGACCAGGTTCTTCTACATCTGCCAGGCCAGGAACTTCGTTGGACACCGCACTGAGAACAAGGGCTACAACTGCCCGCCCCATTTCCGCCTCCACTGGACGGTAGGATTGGTTTTTAAAATAATAACATCATGTTTTTTACACTAAATAATATTAATATTCATTCTAGTTTGTAGGATTTATGTGAAACATCGACGATACTTCTACATCAGTAATTGTTTATCTAACGATGAGGTTAAGTCGGCCCAGCTTGTCCAGAAATCGATGGGTTAACCAACGGGTGCCTGCTAATTCTGTGCGGTTCGGTGCTAGTACGGTACAGGTTATTGGGGAGTTTACTCTCTGGTGCTCTCTAGTGACTTTCCCTTCTGTGGTTATCTAGAGAAGGGACTCAGCACTGTGTGGGGCAGGGGACGGGGATAGGTGAAAGGGTGATATGACCGAGACAAAGCATGCGGTAGCCTCCTATCTCCTGAAACACTGATAATGAGTCCGGTTGTATGAACTTCGGCTAAATCGATCGAATGAATATTTACTTATATTTTGTACTTGCTTTTCTTGCAGCCATGTCAGAATTGGAACTGCTTCGATGGTGTCGGGAGCTGAAGGGGGACCATTTATAAATGTTTCAAGGCTTAATATTCAGAAATATGCAACACAAGAAAACTTTGCAAAAGCGCTTTTCGAGTACCTTTTCTACGTAGAAAATGATGCGAAGCACGTACGTGTTTTAATTTGTCGACATATAATCTTTAAAATTTTTATGTTTGAGTAATATAAAAAATTGTTTTGTCAGTCTTTGGAGTTAGCAACTTTAGCCCAAAAATCTGTTGTTAACAACAAAGAGAAGGATTGGTGGTGGCAAGTGCAACTAGCGCTGTCTTGGCTTCGCTTAGGACATCCCAGAAATGCAGAAAAACATTTTAGATTTTCAATACAAACTGAACCTATGCTTCTTAGCTATATTGGATTGGCTAAAGTTTACGTTAAATTAGATCAGCCATTGGCAGCTTTAGATGCATGCGAAAAAGGACTAGAAAAATTTCCTGTCGATGTCACTCTTTTGACCGAAATGGCAAGGTAGGTTAGAAATGAATGTTTTTAAATAAACCCCAACCGATGCTTGACATTGAAATTTTGCTATTATTACGCAAGGATTTTCTAGGTTGTATAGCTTCCTTCGTTTTATAATTTTAAGGGTTCAGGAAGGTCTCCAGAACATGACACAAAGCGTGAAACACTACCGTGAAATACTATCGCAAGACTCATCAAATATTGAAGCTATTGCATGCATTGGCATGCATCACTTTTATACGGACCAGCCAGAAGTGTCTCTCCGCTTCTATAGGTAATAAAGTAAAGTAAAAGTAAATAATATACTTCTGTACGTCGACGATCGGCTAAGGGCAAACAACGAGAATACAAATTATTTCACTTCGTTTATTACGTACAAATAAATATTTCAGGCGATTATTACAAATGGGAGTTTATACAGCTGAATTATTTGTGAATTTGGGACTTTGCTGTTTTTACTCTCAACAATACGATATGACGCTAGTTTGTTTCCAGAGGGCGTTGAACATTGCCTCGAGTGACTGCATCGCAGATGTTTGGTACAATCTGGGACACATTGCAATGGTATTATTATACTTACGAACGTGCTGCTACTTATGCATTATAATAAATTGATAAAGATATTCATGCTAGTTTAATTTGAAATTACAAGGGATTGAGTGATACTTCGTGGGCCAGTCAGTGCTTCCGATTAACAATTTCAAATGATAATAATCATGCTGAAGCTTATAATAATATGGGAGTTCTTGAAGCTCGGAAAGGTAGAAATGATCAAGCTGTGGCTTTCTTTCAGACCGCGACGTCGATAGCTCCACACTTGTTTGAGCCGCTGTTCAATCAAGCTAAAATTGCCGATAGCGTGAGTTTTATTATGAACTATACGACCAGACAGCCCATGCGAATAGAAAAACATACATGTAACTTTGATTAATATTTTTTTTGGAACTGTTTACAGATGGGTGACCTTCAAAATTCTTACATAATTGTCCAGAAAGCATTGGCTAACTATCCCGACCATGCGGACTCAAAGGATTTGCTGAAAAAGTTGCAACGTTATTTTGAAACTTTATAATAAAGATAAATATAATATTTCAATCACGTATTTTTTTGCGAAACACAGATTTTAATATTGTGATTATGCAAATTGTAAGCTACTATTTACTATAATATTTGCTAACCAAGTATTTTGCCGAAGAAAAAAGGTTTTAAAAATACAATAAAATAATGATGCTGTTGAATAGATAATTATATTGTCTCAAAATTGTACAAGTGAACTATATTTTAATAATAATGTGTTTCATTTTGTCGATTTGGGTTCAACCCATACAACACAACACAAATAAGCCACTATAACGATCAATAATTTAATAAACATAAGCACCCTCATTGAAATACCCAACAAGGGTTGGAGGAGTGAAACTGATACTTGCATAACCAAGAGTAAAAAAAGCCGATAAGGAAAGGGTTATGGAATGGAATAAATTCCGTATACTTTCGGTCCTATTCCCAATGACCTAAAGTCCTGGCTAACAAACTTTTTACAAAGTTGGTGTCCGAATTTTTGAGCATCTTGTCTTAAAAGAAAAGGAAGGACAAGGATGAAAATTAAAGGTTAAAAAGAATACACGCCAACACAGTACAGCATCGTCTAAAAACCCCTGACTTCCTTTAGTCTACGGGAGCGTGCATAAATTAAGTGGTACATTTGTGATGGGGTTATTGATTCAAGCTGCCCATCCTTTTACATAGGCGTACACACCAAAACGGGGGAGGGTGGGGGTTCAAGCTGCCTATCCTTGTACATGGGCGTACATACCCAACAGGGGAGGGTAGGGGTTCAAAATTTCCGGTTTTCGTGCCACATAGTTTATGCACGTTGTATACTTTCTTGCTGCTTCCTACGCGAGCGAGATTTAAAAGATCCAGTTTACAAATACGATAAGAAAGTAAAGAAAGTTACGATACGACACGACAATGTTTATTTGCCGAAGCCAGACAACAGAATGTATGACTGGTGCATATAGTAGTGCATAATTACTAATTAATTAGGTTGTTTGTTGCTTCAGTCTCAGGCAGGACTGCCAGTTGCAAAGTTTAAAGTGCAACGATTGTGACCTTACTAGTTGGTTGTACATGTACAGTAGGTATCTTTGTTTCCTGTCTTACTTTGGCATGCAAAAGTTTCCATTTATTTGAATTGAAAAAGGAGCCCCCAATGTGGTTCAGTTTCTTGAATATAACATTTTCGAGTGAAAGTTGAAAGTCCCTAAAAGAAGTTTCAGATTTTATTTCTGTTATGTAAGTAATAGGTAATGTAACGACTACAGTATCAGCAGGTCCAGGATCAGATTAATTAGTACTACACTTCATTAAAAATTAGCCGTTATCTGATCAACTGTCAACTGTCAACTGTGAACTGTTGACTGACTCGTTTCGCGTTGTGTAATCATCGAATCGGATTGTACTTAGTATTGGACAATTACTCATTACTGATTAGAGTTGGACAGTATATTATACCTGACACTAATAACTCTAGTTATAGAGAATTGAGAACTCCCAGCCCAATACGTAATCGCAAAATTCAAAATTATTTTTCTTATGGCAGTGGATGGTTTTTAAAGTCAGTGATGTGACATAGATGTATCATCTATTCTAAGTATATGTTTATGTTGTATGTGGCCAGGCCAGTCGCGCTAGCTATTATCAGTTATATTATACTATAAGGAAGGGTACTTCGCTTTTTGTCTTATTATCAGTCAGTGGACATTATTTAGATTTAAATGTTTTAGTATTTCAACTACGATTGAGAAGTTACATCTACACAGGAACGATGATGGTTTTGTCACTAGATTTTCATAAAAAGTTAACGCCGTCAGTCAGCTCCCTGATTGTTCTGCTGATTTGAACGGATTGAGAATTATATCTAAATACTGAGTATTTAAATATAAATACTGCGTGTATTTAAAAGTAATTAATTTGTAATTTTTCAGCATTTAAATCTAGACAATGTCCACTGACTGATTATTCTCTTTGGTAGCCTTCGCATCGTCGTATCTCATAATATAATCTTACAATCTTGGTGCTCTACTTAGTTGTCTTAGTTGATCATTTTTTATTTACCATTGATTTTGGGAATTCAATCAAAGAAGGTTAAACTAAAGCCAATAAAGGTTGCAGGTTGGTGTTGAAATACTTCCTTTTCGTTATTTGATAGTGTCATAAACTAGTTTTAATAGTAAATAAGCATTATTTTATGAAATTTCAAGCTGACCGCTTCTTTTGTCTTTGCAAAACAGTCAACAGTTTAAATTGAAAAGTATTCATAATTTTAATTGTAAAAATTGATTTTATCGTTTTCTTTGTTAATACGAAACTAAATAACTAAAACTAACTTAAAAAGTTAATCATATTCTCATGGAATTGAATTGAGTTGAATTTGATCAACCGATCTATTCGATAACGAAACAATAATGGGTAATATAATATTTACTTAATTCAATCAGTCTTGTTCGTGCTTAAACGACTAAACACTTATTGGAGTTTCCTTCCATTACCATTGGTTAAATGCGAAGGCATATTTACGATTAGATTTAGATACTACTTATTACATGCTCAACGGGTAATTAATGTATATGTAATTTGAAATGTATTATCAATTATTGTTTGTAGCAGGTGACAGGGCTATTGATTCTAAATAGTAAGAAGTGTCTCATTTAAGACGGTTCGTGATCGAATCATGTCTGTGTACAATTTGGTGGATTCCTCTTGGGAAGTGGTAAGTCAAGCTTTAAAATGTATTTTTGTTCAGTTGTAGAATAAGACAAAGGCTTACATTGAAGCATTCCTTGTAGCTGCAGTGTCCGTTACTGATATTTTTTACTGCATGCTGGATTTGAAACTAAAGTGTCGGAAAAGTCAGATTTGAAAATAGTTGTAACCCAAGGTTTTGAATAAGCTTTCTATATGCACTTGCAATTAAAAAATATGTATGCAGTGTAATTAGCGTCATCTATTCTGATGCAGTTAAATAATTATGACATCACATCTTAAAATTGCAGACTGACCCAAATCCGGATATATTTGCCTTGTTCGTGGAATTTAACAATGCATTTTTCGATGGTCAACTTGGTTGCGTAGAGGTCAAATGGAGCAAAAGGATGACTCTGTGTGCAGGACTGTGCCGATACGCTGGTAGAGCCGGCTGTACTGTGGTACTCTCTGAACCATTATTAAAACTGCGGCCAAGACGAGATCTTATTGAGACTTTGCTGGTATGGCTCTTTTTTAATCTGGACAGCCATTACTTAATAAGTGTTCATTAAGATGTATCGCAACTGAATAACGTTTAATCAAATAATTTAAATAAGTTTAAATAATTTAACATTACTCTGTGACTTTTGTTTAGCACGAGATGATTCATGCATTTCTTTTCGTGGCGGAGAAAGATCGTCAACGAGAATCTCATGGTCCTAGCTTTGTTAAGCATATGAGAAGGATTAATGCACTTACGGGCACCAATATCACTGTAAGGACTAAATTAACTTCAAGAGATGCTAATAAAAATTCTATGCTTTAATAGTTGCCAGCAGTTAGTTATGGAATGTTGTGTTTTCATTAACATTGTGTAGGTCTATCACTCATTTCATGATGAAGTCAACTTTTACAAAGTTCATGTTTGGCAGTGCAATGGCCCGTGCAAATCAAGAGCCCCATATTACGGAAAAGTTAGTAGATCAATGAATCGAGCACCTGGCCCATCCGATTTTTGGCATAAAGAACACCAGCTTACTTGCGGCGGTACATTTAACAAAATTTCAGGACCTGATCCGCAGAAAAAACCTCCATCTGTTTCAAAAAAAGGTATTCCGAAATTACCATCAACGTCCAACGCCGGCCCTTCCTTGCACCAAATTGACAAATATTTTCCACCTGTTAAACATGATAAACCTAGCGCGACCGGCAGAAAAGTTCCCCCTTCAGCCACCTACACGCCAACTGCTGCTGCTTCGAACCATTCAAATTATCTATCGGGTTCTTCTTCGGGGTCAGCTTCAATTGCAGGTCCCATAAACCGCTATATTCCAAATAATTCTAAAGAAAACAAAGGAACTGGGAGAACGGGCGAAAATTTAAAGCTTCCAAGTAAAAGTGGGTCATCAACAGGATCTGGGAGTCGGGTCGTGGAAGTCGTGACGTTAGATGATGATGACGATTTTAAATATAATAGTGGCAGCGGGAACTTATTAAATAGTACCAACTACAATAACTCATCAAATCCATCGGGTCTGTCTAAGAAACCGGAGGATCATAAGCCTTCGACCTTTGGCAACTACAACTTATTGCCGACTCAAAATAATAATATGCTGTCCAACTTTATCAACCAGACCCCTTCCAATCAAGTGAAGAAACCTGAAAATAATATGCCTTCCAACTTTATCAACCAAACCTCATCGAGTTCACCGAGTCAAATCAAGACAGCTGAAGATAGTAAACCATTTAAACCATTCGTTCCTTTCTCCGGAAAGGGCTACGCGTTAGGTGGTGGGGGAAGTGGAGGACAACCGTCCGGCTGTCCGTCTTATAAGAAGCCTAGGTACTAAGATGGAATCTGTTGAAGTAGTTAATAACCCAGCATGTTTATGCATGTGCTGGGTATAATAAATGTGATTAAAAATTGAGATTAACAAAACTACTGTCAACTGTGGAATGAAAAAGCTAAACTTCTTTTACCTTCATGTCACCTCGGAAGTGTGACATTTTAGTGATGTGATACGAGTTAACTCAGCGCAATTTCTTAACTAGTATTTGTGTGTGCACAACATAGTAACGTAGCTGCCGAAGTCCAGTTTATTTATTCTTTTTCTACATACTCAGGAACATAGGAACTCAGCTTCTGATTTTAGATTTTATCATAGCGACCTGAGTTGTTGCCAAACTTTATTATATACTAATCCTCTGAATCAAGCTGTATTAACCTTGTAATGAGGGTTTTCCGCACATCAACCAATAAGTGTTGCTTTGGCTGAATTGTGTGGTGATATTTCAAATTTATATTCGGATACTCCATGTCGTCCTTGAACAATTTTAATTTTTTTTACGATCAATCACGAGACGACATTGTCAAAACCCCATAAATCTTAACTATATTATTTTATTAGAGGTAATTTGAATTACTGAATACCATCATGATGGCTACACACATCATCCTTCAGTCGATGTATTTACAGTGTTTAGCCACCATGCTACAAACAATTCCCTCCTTTGATTTCTGTCTAATAATTTTAGAGTTTTACAAGCATTCGATTGTCGCGTTTAATAAAAGCAATTGCCGGACTACATGGCATTTCAAATCATCAACCAGATTATGGAGTATGTAATGCACATGAATATATTTTAAACTAATAGATAGGGTTCTTATGCATGGGTCTTGTATCTCATCAGAATGATTTCGAGCATTACGGAGCGTAAACTACTTAATTCAACTTCTTATAATAACTAATCATTATAACGCTCGCGCATCGGCGTATCACTGAACGAAGCGCCGGATTTATGGAGGGTCCGAACTTCCGAAGGAGATGCTAAGCTGTCAGCTAATGTAGGCATAAGAAACATTTTAAGTAATTGCTGAACGAAAGAACAATATTAGGGCTAAACAAATCGAGACCAAAACCTTCGCCATTTTCAAGACCATTAGAGACTTGAAAAGTCTTCAATTTTCAACACCACTTTTGAATTGAACTATTTCGACATCTTGAAACCAGATATCAAGTTTTTGACGAAAAAATATTTTGTCAAGACTTATGAAAGTCTTGATCTTGTCATTCATTCGTGGTTGACGTAAATTTTTGTCCTGGCCATTTGCATCTAGTTTTCAGCTCTCCATTTTTTGAAACTACGAAATATATAGTTTTCATCTTGCTCTGTGCCAATCACGAAATTTTAAAATGTTGAATTATGGTACCGTGGTGGGCACAGAATAAAAAAGTGTAACTTAGCCCTAGAAAGTGTAAAACACAATATTTCAAAATAAATGTTGAACGAACCAAGCCAAAACATAAAATCGCGTCGATTGAAAATGTAAAAAGTGTAAATAGTTAAATACTGACATGGGAGTAGCGCACACAAGGTCTTAAAAGGGAATGGTTTCACATGGAGCTCGTCGATTTCAATGAGTTATGTCTACAAAAATCAGGCTACTTTTAAATAGTGG
>JAQFZE010003365.1:0-12732 GCA_034695245.1 Dicyrtomina saundersi | reverse complement strand
CTTGACGTGATCTGATTATATTTGAATATTTATTTAAAAATTGATATCTCATATTGTTGTATTTTTGGCTTCAATATATGAAATATGAACGCAGAGCTTTAGCATTTTAGAATTTTAGTTTGTGTGTCTCACATAATATAAGTAAAAGCTGAGGCGAAAGAAAACGATTTAGACTACTTCCTTAATCAGAATTTCTTGGTTCAGTTCCACTACACGATACGACTTGGAAAATGTCAACCTCAGCCATTTGCACATCATCCCCTTAAAGCACTTTTTTTTTCTGGGTCCTCCAACAAAACCCAAATTATTACTGATACTTGATATACCCCCAAATTAATAAATACCACCACAGCAGAGGCTGACAGAGTATAGAGCTGTCTCTATATTCACCGCTACGTTTTGTATCACAACATTTTTAATACAGAACAGCAAAGCTCAAATATATCAGAACCAGAGCAATACTATACCATACCATACGTCCTATGAAAATACAGAAAATAGAATTCTACCAACCTTACCTGCCTTCATTCGGTATTAAAAAATAAAAAAAAGAATACTAATTTTTTTTTTCTGGTACGGTACAGATTTTGTTTTTAAACCAGCTGGGGCTGGGGTTTTTAATCATAAAAATTGAGTATTTAAGAATGGAATAAGAAAAGAACGTTCCCTATCCTATGCTAATACTTACGTTTTACTTTTATTATTAACAGAGTGCATGGATGTAGGTAGGTAGCTACTTCATTTACATGGTGTTACATAGGGATGAGTCGTATTTGGCTCTTTTGGCTTTTGCACAGCACAGCAGCCGCCGCACAAATGATGTCCATGTTGTATAGTCTAAAATTCTGAATGGAAACTGACGGCGACAAGAATCAAGAAGAGAAGGATAGGGATGGTCCATAAATTATGTCATTCAAATTATTACTCTTTTAACTCCCATGTCATCCCTTTAACATTACGTTTAAACGGCTATCTTTAACCCTACACATGACATCATTTACGAACGATCCTAAATTGAGGGAGGGTGTACAATTTTTCTGTACAGTATAATATCCTGCTGATGTTCAGTGAGAGAAGTCCCAAGTTCCCAAGTGTGACTGACTGGGACTCGTCTGTACCGTGAGTACTGCTCGGTTTTCAAGAAATTCTTATACCGTGAAGCTTAAATCTTGTTTTGACGTTTAAAATATTTTTTTTTATTACCAAACAATTTTGTCCCAGCGCAGCGCAGCAGTCCCAAAAAATAAATATTAAATTGTTTTAAGAATTTAATAATTTAAATCGCACAAGAAGAAGTGTTTTTTTTATCTGTGGTTCCATATAGCCCAATGTAAAACTCTGCCGGAGTGTAGTAGTCTTAATATTCTTATACTGGCGAGTGCTTTACAGGATTGACGGTAGAAGGATGGCGACATATGTACGAGGGCATTTGTATTGGGAATTATAAGATTCGAACATTTCGAACCTATTTACATCAAATGAGAATGAGAAGAAGGGAACGGAAGAATAAAGAATCCTCTTTTCAAATCTTTATATACCATTCAGTGTTGATTGTGTGATGTGATGTGATCACTGCCTCACTACTTACATAGACCCCAACAACGCTATACAGCAGTATACATAATAATATTATTAGTACTTACACTCTATACAACTGCTTGTGTGTCTTCAGCAGAGCTCTCGTTCGCACTGGTACTGGTCTCGGTCTCTCCTGGCCTGCTTGAAAATGCTTTAAGAAACATTGGTCTTCTTGACTATTTATTTACCAAAACGTTAGTCTTTCTTCAATAAATAAACTTAAGCCATTGCTCCGCTCCACTCTCGTCGGCCAGAGAATGAAAGGAACTGTGTGACTGTGTTGGTCGTTTTTAATTGTGAAGTGAGTTTTTGTTAAAGTTACTTCAAAAAAAAACTTGAGAAGCACAAAAATTCACAATGTTCGGAATTATTGTTCAGTTTAAGATTTAACTTCTTTTGTCTTTAGACGAAATGAGGAAGTTTCGTCATAACGTAACCCAAGTTTAATTTACTCACAGTTCACAGTGTAAGTCATAATTGATAATTGATATTATGCTCATCCCAAATTATCATAGTATCGTATAAATTTTAAGTTACAATTTTGCTTCGAGGGGATATATAATATAGGTTTTTTGGTTATTTGAGCTGGAAGTAATTTCAAATTTAGTGTGATTTGTGTAATCTTCATTGATTTAAAGTACGTTAAGTTCAACGTTATACTTCCAAATTTTTCATTAGAATTTGTTGTAGAGCAGTATTAGTTTTACTTCTAACACATAAAATTGACATTCCAAATCTCGGAAACTCTCGAACATCTAGAATCTAAGTAGGAATGGACTACGATACGACATTCAATACGATATATATGTATACTAATTTGTATTTTATTTGAGTCAAGGAATGGCTGAATTATTGCACATTACAATCAGTGTAGACTGTATTTGATTTTTTTCAAAAATTAAATACAGTCATAATCATAATTTATCATCGATATTCTTTGTCTGTAGCTTCAGGCAATCTTATAAAATGCCAAACATTCACCACATTCAAAAAATTCCACATCGAAGATAGAAAATAGGGTATATAGGGATAGTTGATAGCTGATAGTGATTTGATTTATAATCATTTACCATTGCAATGCTCAGTATTTGATATTACGATGAAACTCATTAAGCCTTAGGTTTACTTTAATTGTGAAAGAATAAACATTCATTTTCTACGAAAAAATATAATACAACCTTTATTTATAGTGCTAAGTTGTTCGTCTACTTTCTACTGTCTGTATTATATAGTCTAGGGATTACTGCAAACGGTATATTGTATATAGTGAACAGTACAGGATCTCGGTTATCTGTCGGTTGTTTTTTGAATGTTTTATTATTCTGAGTCCACGAGTTCATTTCTTCATTGTATAGTTCCATTTTTCCGTTTTTGTCAAGTTAACTCGTGGTTGTGTTGTGTGTTGTTTAAAATGAGCAAAGCTGAGTGCATCTTGTGATAATTATTATTACATGGTAAATGAAGCAGATTTGATTGACAGTGAGATTTGGATTTGAAACTGTAAAAGAAAAAGATAACAAGAAGTGGCAGTGACGCAAAATTGTTCAAATAGGGAATGAGTCATTTCGTTCTTGAGTTGATATGTGTGAAGCAACTTGAAGCTGATTAGTGTAATAATTAATTTTATAGCTATTATAAAAAGTTTTGACTAATCTGTGATTTATTTTCCTTTTTCAATTTTTCAGGTGCGAGACAACAACATATTTATTCTAAGTGAGTTTCAGAATCCTTCATACTGCATTGTGGTCTAACCCAAATATTCTTACTTCCTTTAAAGCAAACGGAACAGTTGACAGTGTGATTAGTATAAAATGGATGAGTAAAGTCACTACATCTTTCAATAATTAAGTCTTTGTTTTTCCTGAATAGTTATTATTCAGTTTATTATACAAATCTGTGATGACAACAATGGTGTTTAGGTTTTGTATCGTTTTATAAGTGAGTCGAATTATTGTGGCACAGTAACCAACAACAGTGGAGAAGGAGTGGAGGAGCAGTGCAAAATTTGAAATTTTGTTTGTGTCTTATGTGATGGAATTTTGTGGGGAAGTGCGACTTGTGATGAAAAATAGTTATAAAGTATATTTATAATTTTCAAAAAAGAGAAAGAATTATTATAGTTTTGCAAAACTATAATTTAGTTATGAGGGAATTTAAGGTACGTGTATTTTCTGTCTTTTAAGCTATTGATAAAAAAATCGTAATTCATTGAAAAATTAGATTTTACATAGTACTTACATGCCTTGAAATAATAATAATTTGTGTAACGGTAAAATGTTGGTCAAATGGAAATTATTTTTATTCTGCAGGTAGTTATTCTGGGGAGTGGAGGGGTAGGGAAAAGCGCCCTTACCGTGCAATTCGTATCGGGCTGTTTTATGGAAAAATATGACCCAACTATAGAAGATTTTTATCGTAAGGAAATTGAAGTCGACGGGTCACCATGTGTTCTAGAAATTTTAGACACAGCTGGCACGGAACAGTTTGCTTCTATGAGAGATCTGTACATTAAAAATGGCCAAGGTTTTCTTGTCATTTATTCTATTACAAATCATCAAACTTTTCAAGATATCAAAACTATGAAAGAACAAATCAGCCGGGTCAAAGGAGCAGAGAAAGTGCCTTTATTACTAGTCGGAAATAAAGTAAGATTTTTGATGATTTGATTATATTATTACAAGCTGAGTGTTTGTTCCATCGTTATGCTTCGGCCGGATAATAAGCACGACATCATAATTTGAGTCCTGTGCGCGCTTGTGTATTATTTATACAATGTGTCGCACTTTTATCTAGAAAAAACTCATGTTATAGGAGAACACGCAATTTGAATCACTTAGCTGTGTAATCTATTTGGAATTCAAAATTCAAATATATATATATACATGGTCTGTAAGTGCTTTAAGTGCTTTATTAAAATGGTATGAGCATTAAAATCTGAGAATTATTATTGGTCAAATTACATTTTAATAACGTTTTACTTCGGCTTGTAATTTGCTAATCGCCCTGCCCGCAATGATCTTATTTATACTCTATCTGAAAACGCGAACTTACATTAGAAAATATTTTCTGCATACAAGGCTATATAAGGCTCAGTATATTCTGATTTTTAGATTTAAATTTAATTGATTTTTTCATTTTTTTAATGTTCAAAGTTTCAATTAGTGTCACAGCGATAAGCTATTTAATATAATCGACACTAAATAGTTTTGTCGTACTTTTGAAAACGAGGACAGTGAATTTCTATGCAAGAATAATTGAGTGTGCACATTCAAAACTCAGAACTCAGGAGTATGCTTAATAAAGTGCGAAAGTACTGTATTCATGTTATATTGAACTGCAATGATCATACGCTTTCTGACAGTTACAATTGTGTGTATATGTAAAAAAAAATCAATTTTATTCCTTCGTTGGTATTCTGCGAATAGTGTGAACACTCACCTATTATTCGTCACCAAAAATTATAGCTCACTCACAATTCACCATCAACATCTGTTGTAACCCTGATTTGTGCGTTTGCAGAGTGCCAGTCATGCAGAACTTTTTTATCATTCCGATTGATTTTCTTTTTCTTTGTAAGATTTTAATACGGATGTTGTTTAGACTGTTGTCAACTTTCCCTAATCCGCAGTGATTTCGCTTTTTTGTCTCAGTTTAGTTTTATCTTACATTTATACTGAATTACTTAGCTGGCTTGCAATTTGTTCTTTATTTTCAATATTTTCAAACCCCTACTTCAATTAATATTTTAAGTTGTAAACATCAGCTTCAAAAGAGCTTAAAATGTAAACACCTTGACCTTATTCGGGCTTATAAATAGATTCATTATCGGCGAGAAATTGCCTCTCAATACATATCCAAACATGTGCAGAAATAATTCTTCATCAGCCTATGTGTACATAATTTCTAAGTAGATAGGGATTCCTAGAATGTAATCTTTGTAGTAACTTGTATTTTGATATTGATATTTGATATATTAAATAAAAGGCAAGTTATTGGTATTAAATCCGTGTTGAAATAATTCAACCGTTAAACTCCCAACAGCCGTCAAAAAGCGTAACCGACCTTCTTAAACTTAATCCTGGCTTTAACGTCTTATACATGCTACTTTTTTTTTGCAAATAATAATCGTGGTTTCCTCGCAGTAATTACAGTTATGAAGTAGCCATAACTTTTAAGTCGACACTGAATCCATGCCTCGTGCATACGTGAAACTGTTCACTATCCCATACCCTGTTGAGTCTATGCAGCTACTTCCTAATGTGCTGATATATTGTGCTATATAGTGTAATTACATTATTACTCCAATTTTTGCATTATCATTAGCACTGCCGTTGTGCACTGCTGAGTATCTTATAGCTTACGGCTTTATGTATATGTACGTGGCTTCCCTAGCACACTTTAGCACCTGATCAATTTATTACATTCTTGGATTCTTATTTTTTAAGACGTTGTTGCTGGGCCTGAAAAGACAACCTTGTTATTGAATTTACTCTTGTTGGCAACAAGTAATAATTTCATTTTCTGTAACCTCAACCGTTAGTCCTACAATATTGATGCTACAGCATGAAATTCAAACATATTTACAGCGAGACCAATGTATATTTTGTCCAGAAGGGACAAATAGCTGGGGAGAAAATTACCATGGGGCATTTTATTCTTCTCACACACGCATAAATTGCGTATGACAACGTATCCTTACACATTGCATTGCCGTGAATGTCATGAAAAATCATCTACCAACCCTCTTCCAAACACATCATCTTGTCAATTTTCGTTATATCATCTTAAAATCTTAATGACACAGTTGTATGTACTTCAAAAGTTGCACGTCTCCTGTTACAGTGAATCCCACTGGAAGTTAATAATTACTAAGTGCTTGCATGAATATCAAGTCAATGTACTTCTTCAGCGCGGGCTGGAAGGAGTAAAATTTCCACTGTTTTTACAGTTATAATATAATTTAAAGTTTCCACTAAATATTTACTGAAGTATTCCAAAAAGCAGGATTTACAAAAAATGCGTTTTAGTATTTCTAAAGGTTAGATTCTGTTTTAAGTCTCTCCGTCCTTAAGTTTAAATGGAATACAATCTTTTATACAGAATGTTATTATATAGTAACCACGAATTTTTAACAAGTTGCTCTGATGAACTGATTTAAGAGTAAAGTGAAAAAGCAAGCGTCTGCATGATTCGTAAATTATAGCTAATTAATAGGATTTGATTAATATAGGATGGAAATGCGTAGTATTGACGTACCCGGTACATGATTAGTTTAAATCAAATAATAACCAGCAAACTTCACCTTGGCCTGGTATTTCGGAACTTATAAATTGATTTTAAAGAGGCACAGTTTGGTTTTCCCTGGAAATTGGGTGATTTAAAATGTTATTTTTTCTTGTTTTTTTTATTCCAGTTTGATTTTTGTTTACTGTTTAACATGTTTTCAACCCATAGCTGGGAAGTAGACGTAGCGGACTACTGTGTTGGTCAGCGTATTCAGGATATAGGAGTAATCAGCATTATAGAGAAACCCCGCTACCCCGCTATGTTATTTTTATTTATTATATCACATTTTTATATAATATTATTATAGTATCGATTCAGAGTAGGTAGATGTAATTGTGCATATTTCTAATAATCATCGACACATATTACAACGACGATCCCTAACTGCATAACCGGTTAATCTAATTTATATCGTGCTACATTTTCAGCATTATTTTTGCTTAAGTGAGTAATTAGATGAGTTTGCTGGAGGAGCTCAAATCCATATTGTGATAAGTGTAGTTTTACTCGGAAACGGGAATATGATTGCGTTATTAATCATTTTTAGATCTCAACTCAACCCAAACACACGAACGAACAGCGAACTTATAGCGTGAGACGTTATTTACTCACTAGTTTGGTAGCTTGAAGCATTCTATATTTATGGGTATATATCCTATACCAGGATCTGTTGATATTTTGTGATTCTGTCGTAGTTACATATAGACATAGTAGTATTAATTGGATTGTATATGTAGTGCAAATTACTGATATTTATCAAGAAGCTATTGTTTTCCTCACAAATACTTACGATTAGAAAATAAACAAAATTAGCGAGCAGACAGTTGGCAATTTAAGCAGTACATTCTGTGCATGTTTTAAAGTAGAAATTGAAGGGTATTTACTAATAAGCTTCGATTTAAAAGGAAACTAGGTACATAGAGTTGATTATTTTGAAAGCGTGATCAAACCATACTAGTTTTAGACAATTGAGCAATACAGTTCCTTTATTTACTTTTGGATTTGTGTCTTTGGCTTTCTTGGTTTTTGACGACAGAAGACAGAATTACAGTGACAATAAAAAAGTTGATTTGTAATAACCCTGATGCTATGTGTACTGTGTGTTATACTACGTATGTATGATATAGTATAGTTAAAGGTAACGATTAATTTAACTGCTGTAATGTACTATTCGGAAATTCAGACCCTGTCTCTTGCTGGCATTAAATTAAAACCAATGAGGAGTAGACGGAGAAATAGTTCACATAGCTTATTGTTCTGAATGAGGTAGAACTATTTCTCATAACTTTCAGGAACTGATTATTTTTAAAAAGAGTCACAACTACCAACCGCCGATGTAATCGCAAGGGAAAAATGAAATGAAAATTAAGATTGTGTCTGATTAGGATGAAATCGTGATGTACTCTTTTATATTGACATGGGACGGGAGTGACAGCGTACACGTACCACAGTCAGAGATAGACAGACGTATAGCCAAACTTCGCCATCACTTATTTAAGAATAGTCAAAGCAAAAAAACGACGACGGCGATTATTAGTTTTAGTTTAATATCGACAGGTGACAGATGATCGTTCATCACACATGATTTACTCGAATTAAATTGTATATGTGGAGCATAGGGTATCATTAGCATAAATAAAAATCACAATTATAGTAAAAATAATATAATGTTAATGTGTGTGGATCTATTTCGGTTCAAAATTAAAAACTTAATTTCCCCTGGATAGCCTTTCTGTGTCTGTGTTCATGTGTCACTATCAAAGTACCTACATAGCTCTCAGGTCTCAGGATAAAATGAATTCTCCTGCAGCCCAGCCTATCACAAAGTTTAAAATGTTATTTATTTGAAAAGGGAGGAGTAAATATAGCAGCATACGAGATAATATAATTATACCTATTTTCCATACATTTAGCACTGTATCAAAACATTTGCGTGTACATAGTGCCTTAAAATAGTATTAGTATGTGGCCATAATAGGTTTATACATCAGCCTCTTATTCACTTCCTTAGAGGTAAGATCATGGTCACATGGTCAGACTTTGGAAATGCTGTACAGAGGAGTCATCCTCATTATATTCGTCGTGGAGAAGATAGGCTAGGGTCTAGGGTAGTACTGAACTTCGTACTTTTAGTTTGTGCTGGTAATGATTTGCTTAGTCAGCCAGTGCCAGTAATAATATAATAGTAATTATTATGCATTCATTTGCTACTACTCACTAAACCCAAGTGATAAGAGGGTATATTAATATGATAATGATTCTATCTATAATTGCATACACATAAACTGACACTTTACTGGTTGAAACTTGGAATGAGCTAATATTGAATCAGATAAAAACGACTCAGGTGACTCATATTTTAGCATCAAGCACATATTATGTACACACTAACATTTTGCCACACTCGCCTCTCAAGCTCTCAGTAATCTTAACTTCTCTTGTCCTGGTCCCCATTAACTTGGAATTAATATTGCGTGTATTCCGTATTGATGGAAAGCGAGAACACGTGTTCATACACAGTGTATGTAATGTAAAATGTAATGTAAGTATACGTCTTAAGCGATAAAGCGATACTAATATTACTTCCAACCTACTCAATACACTGAAAATATCGTTTAAAACACAGTCTATACAACAAATTATCGTGAATGAGTAGGTATGTGGCTTAAACCACAGCTAGGTAGGTACACCTATGCATATAATATACATAAATATAAGTCGCCAGTCCGGTCTGTCGACTGTGATGATAGTGCGATGATGGACACCATTACGGTTACCATTGGGTGCTGTGTGGATTGATATTGATGGCACTGATGGCAGGCATATGGTACATAGTTGTATGCGCCCAAATATTATCGGTATGCATTTAATAAAATTATGTATGTATATATATAATAATGTTCTGACATATGTATCTACGTACGATGTATGTATGGGATTATGGGATTGTTCAGTAATGTCTTGCCTTATCGATCGTAATCGAATTGATGAACGCCAGTGTTTGTTAGACCACTGTTGAATTTGCATGAGCTTCAACTTGTACAATGTCAGTCAGATTCAGATGTGATGTGCAGGATGAAATATTTCCCTCGAAACGACGACATATGAACGTAAATTTTCACTTGCATCTAGAATCTAGAGTAACAATTACATATTATTATAACTTAAAAAGAACAAGGATAAGGATAGTGATAACCCTTTATGCTCGTCATCAGATTATTTTCTGTCGCAACCTTTAATGTACACGCAGATAGTCTTTGAGGAGCAAGGCGAAACAGGAAAATCTATGAGGTTGATGATAATTTTTCGTGTGTAATGTGTAATCAAGTTTTTTCTTCTTGAAAACAAACCAGAAAACGAGGAAGATTTTAAAGAAGACGAATAAAAGAATATTACATCCATTCCATATACCATTCAAACGCACTGACAACGTACTTATGCATCGCAATTAGTGAACATTTATTGTATGTTCGAATAAAAAACGTGTAATTAGTAGGATCCAACTGTTCGTTGTTCATACCCACACAATCTCTGCTCTTTCTTTTTATTTTTTCACGTTATACAGGCCAACCAGTCCTACGTTTGCGGACCATAGAATTTCTTTCTCTCTCCGTTAAAAGATTATTTCAAGTTTGGTGTACGGAAATTAATAATTCACATTGCATTTAAATAAACAGCTTACTAGGGTTAGTACATGTTAGATACTTGAAAATGATAATGTGCAAAATAATGACTTACGATTAGAACTATTTGTGCTTAAATGAAACTGAACTATAATCATATAAATGTAGCCCAAAAAGAAGATGATAGTTTTGTTGGCTACGTGATTGCTAATTTATTGTAAAGTGCAGCGAAAAAAGGTAAAGTCAACCTAGACTTTCTGTTTTTGCATTTATGCCACAGTACACACGTATTTTTTAAATGATAAATAGATGGAAGTTCGGAAAAAAGTAAAAGGCATGTTTGCCTTTTCGTCTAATATTTAAAAAATATCTATATGCTTATAAATTATCTGGATTTTTAGAAGGGGATCTCTGTAAACCGGATTTGTATTTTAATAGATGATATTATAATTATGTCGATTTGGATAGCATTGTAATCACTTTGATGCATTAGGATTCAACGGCTAAAACAGTCTGTAGATGCTAACAGTGAAATTCTTAAAATGTTTCTCCAATACATACTATGTATTAACAGAAGTACCTAGTTGATTGCTATGAATTTAGTCTGTAATAGTACCGACTACGAATGTTTTCCATGCACACATTATGTAAAAAAAATGTCAACAGAGAACATCAATTAAAAATTACAGTCCGTAGTCCCTGAAACTCTCGACGTGCATTCATGTAATTATATAATAATGTAGTATAAATCGTTACTTTTTAATTTAAAAAGAACTTTCTTTACGAGCCATCCATCCAAAGAAATAATCCTTTTTCGTTTCTTCTTGAATACATTTTCGACACGAATATCATTTCACTAAAACTCGGAAGAATATATCGTTAGTAGCATGTGACGTGCCTGGGCACAGTCTGTGTTGAGGTGGAACTTTATGTAGAACAATAGAGGATTTCTGGATAAAGTAGAATACGGTATACAGTGTAAGCGTATATTTTACCAAATGAGAGAAATTAAAGAAATTCTCCGTGACGATGTCGAGAGAATTTTATACCTAACTTTACTCCAACTCCAACTACTACTACTGTATTTTTATTTTTGCATTTGTTGCAAGAATAGCAGATGTTGAATATTTTGTTAAACTTCTTTGTTCCAAAAGAGTATACAACCGTATATAATTATGCATTTAATACCGGCGGCGACCGGCTATGGAGGGAGCTGTGACCCATATAAAATTAGTGGTCTACTGCTTTTCTTCCCTTCCTCCCCGTATTGATACTACAGTGTGACAAGGGTGCAAGTTTATTCTGCGTATCTGCTCATAATAAATATAATGGTCACAGAAAGAAAATACACGGATGTATTTTATATTTAGTCAACATCGACCCTGTTTTAAAAGTAAAGAAACAAATCCATGCGCACATCTTTAATGAACGAGATTACAAAAACTCACAAACCTACAGAGTACAGAGTTTTATCTGACTAGTGAACAAATGCCTTGCAGTCCTGCTAAAAGAATATTTTGTATCCAGGAAGTTGATATAAAATATACATAGTTATTTTATATTGTAATGCACCAGACAGGAGCTTTGATAACTTTAGGAGTGTAAAAATGTCTCATTTTATTACTTAGGATTAGTAAACAATAGTAGTCCAGTACTAGAACTACTAGAGATGCATTAAAGCCTGGTAAGTCTGAACCTTTGGAGAACTCCGTAAAGGAGGGGGGGGGGGATAAAATGGTACATGTGGTTACTGCACCCGGCGGACGGCACACATTATGTGTATGTATTGTATTAAACTTAAGACTGCGCGATACTGTCTACATTTTAAATCTCTTAAGCAGACTTGTTTTGTTGCACAGTATAATAATTGTATTATAATCAGCATTATTTGCTTCCCTGTGATATAAATAGTGCTAGTAGGTACCCAAAATGCTATATATAAATATGTGGTCAGTTTTATGTCTCAATATAATTGTATATTTTTTCGCTTGAGCAATTGAGCATATTAAATAACATCAATTTTGTCTCCGTATACAATACATATATATATTATATGCATTGTTGGTGACACCTTGTTTCGTCGTTTCTGCACTCGTCGCGTGTTGTAGTCGTCGTTTTATTTTGTCGCATCTCCATTCGTCGTATATAATAATAATAATAATAATAATAATAAATATTCATTAAGTCGATATAACCGAAGTTCTTACAACCAGACTCAACCAGTCACTGTGGGTGAGGAAATAGG
>JAQFZE010003364.1:0-12733 GCA_034695245.1 Dicyrtomina saundersi | reverse complement strand
AACTAGTGTATATTTCCGGTCTTAAAAAACTTGTCTCGTGTCTAATGCACCTAGCGTTGCATTTTTTACGTTGCGTGAAAACATTTTACACTGCACTACTGGGCTATCTGTAACACTCGAAGTCGACACTCGACACAGATCGTAGAGAAAATAAAAGTAAACAATTCAATCGTAAATGCTCTTGGAAGTGTTTAAACGTGTTTATTTACTAGTTAGTGTGCCTAATTATATTAACCAGTGTGCTACGTATGTGTGATTTCTTTTTCCCTCGTCGCTCTTCGTTTCGTTTTATACAGTTATCAAAAATATGCGAAAAAGGACTTTTTGTAAATTATGCTATTGACAGGAAGAAATGTGTACACGTTGTAGCGTAGCTTGTAGCTAAAGCTGAACTGGTGACAGGCAAAATTTGCAATGAGCGTTGATGCAGGGGATGTGATTGCCAATGCTCTGTTGGCCTCTAACATCATACAAGGTGTAAAAATAGGTAAATAACTAACACATATATATGATGAAGTTCGACATAAAGATAATAATTAATAATGATTGTGCTTTGTTTTCCCTGTTCTCATATAACTGTTAACGTGTTAGGCACAAACAAAAAATGAATGTTATGTTATCGCATTATTTACATGACGCTAAGCTCTGATTCTTTAAAGTACCAAATCCATAATTATTAGTTATAACATTTATTGTTTGAAATTTGTGTAGAAAACACGGATGCCGCATCTGCTGTGTGTGAAAAGAAGTTGTTTTCCTTCAACTGTGGAAGTGAAGATGGACAAGTATTTTACATAACAGAGGATCCTCCAGTTGGAGATTTAGGTCCTAATGGTTGGTCGAAAAGCCTTCCAGATAGCTTGGGGGAGTGTGACTTGGGGATATTTGGGGATGGATTTCAGTTATGTTACGTGGACGTGGTTCCACCAGGGGTCAATAGCTATGAAGAAGTTTCAAGTATAGCTATTTCTAAGCATCTCGCTACGGCATCCGAAACCGATCCACATGAGAAAGAAAGTTGTGTACTTGGTTATAATAATGCAGGTGGTCCGGCTGTAGAATCCGTCCACACAGGGTCAGGCACATTACAGACAATTAAGGGTAAGTACAATGCCTTATCCGCAACTTTCATGCTCATTAATGCCTCTGTAATTGATTTTAGTATCACTTAACCTTAGGTCATATAGGCTCTTGGCACTCAAAATGTGGTAAATAAAATAGGTATAGGATTTGTATCCATTTACTTTTAATTTCTTTTTATATTACATAACAGGTCCAGCTCGATGGTCTCAGCGGCAAACAACTTTATTTCTTACACTGTTAAAACGCTTTGAAAGTGAATTTCTGTGTAGATTGCGTCCAAAATGTAGTATATTGAACTCAATAGCCGGAATAATGTCTGCTACTTACGGAGATGTCGATAAAGATCTGTGCTACAAAAAGTGGAGTAATTTATTACGTACTTATCGTACGTGTAAAAGAAATAATAAAAGAGGCTGGCTGTATTTTGATGATATGGACAGATTGTCCGCGTCCGTCGGCACGCGTGGAATGACTGTCAAAGATATCCAGCAGCGAGACCGGAAAACCAAATTCGCGAAAAGTAGTATTCGATTGTTTATGGATACGACTGAAGACATACAAAAAAAGGTTCATCAGCACATCTTGAATTTTCAGGATCAATTACATAAATTGCAAAAACAGTCAGATGATCATTTAGAAAGCATTTTTAAAATTGTTGAAGACAACATAATAAGTGGTGTGGAAATTGAGTCTGACAGTGAGGAAGGGATGAACACGGTTAATGTCCCGTTTGGAAGTTCTCCAACAAGTATGTATGAAAGTGATGATTATATTGTGATTGTTCCGGAGTCCGATGTAGTTAGAGCCAGGGCTCAAGTGCAACTCCTTAGAAGTGCCCATCATTCCCCTCCACGAAGCACAACTGGCTATGGTTTATTTGACTTCACCACGGAGATAGAAATACCAAATCTGTCTGAGGGAAGTAATGACAATAATTTCCAAAGCCATGTACGACCAGCAGCTCGTCCTGGTGACAGTGAAGCAGTTATTAGCAATAATATTGAGTCAACTCATCAACTGGAACATAGTGGAGGAGCTGTTGAAAAATTGGACGGTCAAGTTGACTACATTATGTCAATGAGCAATGAACACTCATGGGATTCATTGAATATCAATACGCAAGACATACCTTCGGTAATTTCACCTCCTTCCAGTCTAATTCCAATAAATGCACCATCAATAGAAATCAATGAACCCGTCCAGTTAGTCCCACATTTGGATGGTACATTCCATTTTGTATCTCTTCCGGACCAGACTCAAAATCCAGCTATTGAACATTCACACCTTTTTGGTTCTTTGAAAAAGATGACTTTCACCACTAGTAGTGAGGTGGGACAGGAGGAATCCAATGAGACAAGAAATTATGCAGAGTTGGAAGCTGAGCAGTTAGAACGCGGCTGCTCCATTGAAACAGTGACCAATGGAATTGAGCATACTTCCGAAAGTGAGCTGGTCATCCTTAGTCGGAGTCAGCTGGATAATATGAACTCTATTGTACCATTGGAGACGACTGCAGTTTCACTCCAATTATTACCTTGCTCGGATGATACTTTTAAGCTTGTCGTTTGTCCACGTGATAATAACAACACTGGGGAAGCAAATCCGAGAGACACGACGAGTATACCCTGTTCGTCGTCCGGATCCGTATCTGGATCAGGATCAGGAAATAGAACAAAAAACCCGGAGTCTTGGAGCTTAAGCATATTTACTCCCATTTGTCCCGTAGTGCATGTTCAGTCTCCTCCTGAATATAACGGGAACAACGATACTGAAGGATACACCCATGCTAATAATGATACTAATCAAATTTTACATCACTGTCAAAAAATTGACAGTGCAGAAGATTAGCTACTCATTGTAATTGTGCAGTTACAATGCTTGCAATAGTAATTTAATATACAAAAAGCCAAAAAAGCTGTGTTCCGAATTTAGTCATTAAAAGTGTGCCTCGTTATTAGATGCCTACTACACCTTTGTATTACTAAAATATCGCAAATATATATATATGTTGAGATTAAACATGACCTACCTTTTTACCACTGGCTTTTATAGTCTGACTGAATAAATAATTTTTTTACTTTTATTTAACATGTATAGCAAAAGCTATTTGTAGCACTTGGTCCTATTGTGATAATGGGGGATTGATTTTTTTTACATTAACAACAATACATCATGTTTTAGCTGTTGTGTCTACTTAATTATTTCAATGATTCAGCAGCTCGTACTTACATATTATGGAGTGACATAATTAATTGCACCTTTTATTAAATTGTGACAAAGGAATGCGTGTCGTTTTAATGAAATTACTTACATCCCATTAAACCACTGGAGGTATATCGTCTGAGAAGAACCAAAATGACCCATATTCTTTAGGCTACAATCAAAATGAGCTATGTCATAAAAACAAATTGAGAAACATGCGTAAAATGTCAATTAGGAGTTTTTGAAAAGCGTAAAATGTTCTATTTTCATGTTTTTCAACAATGTAAAATGTCCTATTTACATGTTTTTGAAAAGGTGCAAAATGTTCTAATTCCATGTTTTCGAAAAGGTGCAAAATGTTCTAATTCCATGTATTTGAAAAGTGTAGAGAATGTTCTATTTAAATCCTCTCAAGACATATTTGAATATTTTTGTAGATAGCTGATATTGGTTTTAGCTAAAAATGGATATGGGTCATTTTGGTTCTTCACAGACGATATAGGTATATCTAGCTCCATTTGTATAACGTTTCTGGCAAATATCAGTACCTAAATATTAATTATTCGAAGGAACTCATAAAATTTCTGTAAAGGAATTCTTCAAAGTTTAAGCTCATAATATAATAAAATATAATATTATGTGCATGAATGTACGCAACGCATGTAATAAGCTATCGGTTGGTGGAATTCCCTTGGATTTATCTGCTGCTGGTACTGGTGAGTACAGAGCAAACATGAAAAGCACAACACCGTCGCGTCGTCGTCGCCCGTAGTCCGTTGCCATCAACGTTCTCCATTTTAGAAAATGTAAATCGCGTTGGAGTGGTCGTGGTCAACGAAAGGAATTCCTAACCAAGCTACAATCAACACCGACCCAAGATAATGTCATATGATTCGTGAAGCTTAATGGCTGCCATGGAGCTTTGCTGTTGCTTTTTCCCTTCTGATATTATTCTGATTTCTTGGCTCTCACTTCTCACTAGTCAGTGTGTATAGTGGCTTCGCTTCAACAATGATTTTCACAACAGAAACTGAAAGAAAGCGAGAGCTGCGGAAGACGAAAATCTTTTTTCAATAATCCCAACCAGAGTAAAACTTGGTTACCTCCATAAAAGACTGAAGGATCGTAGATCGTAGACCTGACCTGACCTAACCTCGACCTAGAAGTATTACCCAAGAAAACTAGCTCGTCCTGCGTTGTGGCTGTTTTGCTGTTGCCGAGAGTTCTTCAGTTCTGCAACAAGGCAAGACATTATATTTTAAGACATATTTAAGAAGCGTAATCAATAATCAGACTTCTTTTTAATTCGGTCGGAATATCAGATGCCAATTTCTGTAATATAATAATATAGTTCACAGATCCCACAAATCAAAGAGCCAATATATAAATAAAAACGTTATACTACCTTAATTTGAAATAAGGTTAATTTCTGTTGTGTAGGTAATGTTGAATTTTGCTTGTGTGATGTGATTATGTGATGAATAGCATCACAGGCGGAATTAAACATTAATTAGCTCTGATGTTGAGGACGTGTGGCAAGCGGATGGGATTAGTATAGTAATACTATATTTTGTATATCGCCATTTTGCTATGTTTGTATCGTGCTCCAAATTGCACATTCTAAATTGTTTTGTTGTATATACGACACTACTTACGACTATAGAAAGTGAAAACGAATCGAAACAAAACCGAAAACAAGGAAAATATAAGAACTATGAGCCACAACTGCAATAGAAAAAACTTTTTTTCGTCACTCCTAACTTTCTGAGAAGAACAAAGGTAAAGCTGTCATAAATTTCTTAGGATGAGAATAAGAATTCATAGTAATTCACGTGTGGATGTGTTGAATTTGAAGAGAAAGGCTTACAAGAAAGGGAAAGATACGAAACCATTTAAAGGCATAGTCAAATTTCACGGAAAAAAGAGATCCGTTAAATCTAAAAGGTTAGCAAACGTGTGTACAAAATTTTTGTAAGTTGTACTTAAATCCGTAATTAGTGTAACTTCTGTACTTTAATGTATAATATGAGTATGTTAATAGAATTGCACATATAATGTCGTTTTGCTAAATGGAATAACGGCACCATATTATTATGCATGTAGAATATTCAATACTTTGGTTGTCGTGAATTATACAAATTCCACCAATGGGTTAGCATTTCAAATCGGCTAAGTTTTCTTATTTTGTACACGTTCTCGTTGAAAGGTAGTAAGCCACAGCCTAATAGTTGTATTTTCATACAATTAAACCCTGAATTAATATTATAAAAATCCTTTCTTGACTATTTTAAAAGGAATTACATTGCTCGGAGGAAAACAACAAAGCCTGAGTGGCTGGCTGGACGTGGAGCAACATCTTACCCAGCATCTACCAGTTCAAGTTGTTCCGAAAAATCACCGAAAGAGGAAATCACGGATGAAGATGATCTTGATGGATTGAATCAGTTGAGTAGTAAAAATAGTGAGAAATCCCATGGGCAATTAAGCGGAAAGACTAAGATTACCAGGGGTGTTATTGGAAAATGTGCGGAACTGGAAAATGAGGACGAAAAGCAGAATGACAGGAATAAATCTGAAAACTCTGAGTCCGATAGCAGCAGCAGCAGCAGTAGTGGTAGTGACACTAGCAGTAGTTGTAGTAATTACAGTGATATTAGTGAGAGTGATAGTGACAATGGCACCATTCTTATTCCAACTTCAAGTGTGACGAGATCGTCCTCAAAACTTTTGTCCCTTCAACCTCTCGAATCAACGATTTATCAAGCGGGTAGGGATCGGAATCGGAAAGAAAGTGATAAAGAAAATTCATCTCCAACGCCACGGAAAACATCGCGGAGCACACGAAATCTCCAGCACACAGGCAATCGTGCTTGTTGCAGCAGTCGAGAATTAGTTGATGTTCACTACAAATCTCCTGTAGAACTGAACTCCGTTAGTGAAACAATTCAGCCAGGTTTGCTTTATTTAGTAGTTAGCCATGGGCATTCAATTAAACATCCACAATCCATGTCGAAAAATATTCACAACGTACTTACTATATATTTCTCATTGTCGGTTGTCTTACGTTCTGTATCAATTCTTGTTCTAATTCCAGGTACCGGCTCCAAAAATTTGTCATTTTTGATGCAACACCTTGCTGACCGAATTCGGGGAGAACGAGTGAGGGAAGACTTAGAAAGGACGGCGGTGAGACCTAGTGCACATGTCCACTTTGTTCATTCACAAACAAAGCATATGGGACGTAGTCAGAAAGAAATCCAGCCCCCTCGCTCTCACCTTCCCCTCATTCACCGTTATGAGCACCCCAAGCAGGGTTCTAACAACGCTCCCTCATTTGACACTTCATTAGAAATTCCAAAACTAAATGATCTTGATTTAAATCGAGTCAATCACGAAAAAGATTATTTCCCAAATTTTGAAAATATCTCGGATTTTGAGGAGATACCTAAAACGTTTGAAGATTTTGACATGTCTACTTTTCATGATTTTAATGAATTCGAAGGACGGTTTGATCTGGAATGGGAATTGGTTGATGAATTAGTGAGGGATAGCTGTATGGAGTCCAAATCAAAGCCAAAGGGCTACCATCTATGTAAATGCCAGGATGGAAGCAGGATTAAGCAGGAAGCTATTAAAAAAATAGAAAGCACGCTAAGGAGATTTGAATTCGGGCATGATTCTAGTTTTGCTACGGGAAAGTTTTATTTAAAAGACAGACAAAAAGTATTCAACTTCAATACTATAAGTTCCCATTTTACTACATGGTTGTCAGATGCTGCAAACTAACTAGTTGTAATTATTATTTTAAGCTATTGTTTGTATATAATTACGTTTTAGTCTTCGTATTTGTACACCAGAGTAGATATTTTAAGAGTAAATTTTGAAATTCATGGCGTCATCTAACCATACCTGTTGAATCAGGTTACCAATTTATGATAAAGTTCGTCAGTATTTAAAGCAAAATAACAATGCCTGCAAACCACAACCACACAATTGCATACATGTATACGCACTCAGCATACGCAGCGTTCCAAGTTCGCTCAGTTTTGACATATACATGACACTAGCTAAAACGGAGGTAGATTGCCTTACCTTCATTTTCATTAAAAATAATTTATATGAACTTTAGTCAATAAATGCAGTGCACATGATAAGCATTAACCCGTACAAATACTTATTTTATTTTATTACGTGCATACCATGTGTATAGGCCAAAAAAATACAAAGCTACATTATATAGAGTTCCATTTCATGCTGCAATTCCCCTTATATATAGCAATAGTTATTAACTACAAGAATACAAGAAAAAGAACGGCATTACTTTATTGTGACACATTTCATTCAATTTTCATACATATATATTCCTATGAAATGAAATTTAAAAAAAAATATGTAAGTAAATATGAAAGTTTCTCAAATATGAAAAAAAACAAACGAACACACGGCAAAATTCTTAGGTCATCATTATCATCGAGGCACTCGGGCGAATCCTTTTGAATTGTGTCTCACAAATTTTTCAGACCATGTAAATACAATTTGGAGTTCTTCTGGGGAGATGGAACGATAAATATTTTTTTCTGAACACGTTAGAATTTTCATGAATTCACGGTATAGAGTAAAGTTTTTGCGGGAGTCGACGAGTTTCATAAAATAACGAACAACCTGCAAGGAAATTTTTTTTAAATAGTTGTTTGAATCAGTGTATTACTACAGCTACAGGTAATTAGTTCATTGCGTTCACGCTCCACATGGTCAATATTTTAGATTAGTTTAGATTCCAACTTACATTGCCCAGAATGGCTCGTCGAGTCTCAAAAATAGCAAAGTGCTCATGGGGTCCATTTTGCTCCGAAGAACAATTTAAAAGGAATCCATTTTCATAATTCAAAAGGCTTCTAAACTTATCAAAATTTACTTCCGTCAGCTTGGAGAAATTGTCCTCCCATTTGGCTTTCCGGAAACGAAAGTCACGTGCTCGTTTATCATATACTGCTCGATCGGCTAGAGTTCCTTCGGGTTGTATGTCCTGTGGTTGAGGTTCTTGACACAAAATAGTAATCCATCTCATGTAGTTGTCCACGGCGTCCTAAAAATTTCAGGCACAAGTAAGTTATGAGTCTATCTCAAGATTTTGAACATAACCCGTATTTCTGATTAGCCAAGAGCGGCAACTTACTAAGTACAGACGGTAACAACTGAATTCCTTGACATATGTAGCTAAATAAAGGTCAGAAATTGTGGAAACTTCATCAATGCAATTAGATCCAATCTGAGAAAAATAATGAAAAATATCATTGTAACTCAAGTTTTCAGTTCGACACCGGATATTTCCGATATTATTTACTTAAATACGACATATTTTATTAAAAATTGCACCTCTTTCATGTAGCTCTTCAATCTATCAGTATGCCCAGCCCGAATGTGAGTTCGCGCGATGTGGATGACGGCTCGCAAAAGAGATAACATAACAAGTTTAGGATCTTCCACGTAATTATAGGCTAACGAGATCCACTCTAAATTATGCGAATTGAAACTTTCATCTTTGGCTCGTAAATTCTCAACTACTTCAACTCCCACCTCAAGGGGATCGATTCCATTTAATTGAGCGGTGCTCAGGAATAACTCAATGTCACTGCTTGAAACTTTCGCAATTTTAGTTGTAACGGAGCTAATATGTTGAGCTATTAGTGGCACTTGATCTTCTTTCGTCATTTGTTGAACATAAAATGGTAAATAAACTAAATAACCAACTTTCACAAGAATCTGAAACCAAAAATACGATAAGAATGATCAAGTTCCATTTCCATCACTAATATTTCGAAACCCAATTAAACAAAATATACTACCTCAGTGTAAAGCTCCACGAAATGATCCATTAATTCAGTGCGCACAGGATAATTGCAAATACGATAAATGATAAGTAAATGAACAATAAATCGGATGGTGTGATTTAGAACAAGGGGATGCTCTTCAGCTGATCTGTAAATAAATATATATATGTGTTTTAGTAATCATTTCTTACAACGCACCATAAATCGATTTTACTTCTAAGTTAATGCGGATTAAAATTATTGAACTACTTACTCAATGAAAGAAAGGATGTCATTCTTATAGGTGTCTAAAAATGCCTCTGGTGCGTTCAGCATGCAATTCAGTTGAGCCTCTCGAAATATTAGTTCAGGACTTAGAATAGGCTTGAATGATGGAAAATTGGAATTTACTATGCTGACGGATTGTTCTAAATCAGTGAACTGGTCCCAATATTTCGATGGCATAGGAATATAGCGAGCGTTACCGTAGCTACGCAATTCCTTCTCAACAGCAACATCATAAGAGGTCTTTAAATACGACCACAACTGTAAGAATAAGGATGTAAATTAAAGAAGATTTAAGATGCCCACATAACAAAATACAAATTGTATTAATTATTCATGAAAGTAAATAATAATTGTAGTAGAATATTCCTTGCCTGATCTTCCCATGATGAAGCGGCGAGCAGCATTGCATCTCGATGACCACAAAGTGCTCCTAAAGCTGCTCTTTCATACTTCGATTGCTTATTAGAGTCACAAATAAGAAAAGCGGATCGCTTCCATGCATCCCTCTTGACGTTACCAGTGATGACATAATCTGGACGCTGATGGGTGATGCGACGATTAATTGGAGGGACGACTTGCACCGGTGTCGACTCACCAATATCATCGGGATCCTTCTCTTTCTTCCCAGTAAATTCAGCTCCAAACAAAGTGGCAGCATAAGCAATATTTCCACTTTCATGCAAAAAACTAAATGCCTTTTGGTGATCTCCTACTCGTAAGTAGTAAAAGCAGCCTAGATGAGCCTTAGCTGCGTCTGCCTGAAATCAATTTTTAATTAAATACAACCTGAATACTTTAAATACAAAATTGAAGTATTATTAGATTTTATTTGGCGAAAATTAGTAATACTTACTTCGTCTAGTTCGTGCAGATGCCTTTTTTCTCGAATAATAGCATCCGGATCAATGCTTTGGATCATTGTGTGTTTTGAAGGTTTTCCCAGAAGTGCGTCTTTCTGTTGAAAAATAACAAGAAGAAACGGTTTTACATCATAATTACAAATCACATGACATGCACCTTTAACGGTAGAATTCTTAAATAAATTTGGACAAATCCACCAATACATATGACTATGTATGCCCATCATACAACACATCACACGTGTTGGGGAACATCTGATTGTAAATTATTATCATAATACTTAAAGTTATTATATTATATATATCTATATGTTATATATAGTTATTTTAAGTTAGCTACAATTCAAGAAAACCAACACAAATAATAAATAATAACAGCAGTGAAAGACTCAACGACGATTATTACGAAGATCTCAGTCCACGAACTGATCCATTTGGAAAACATGTATTAAATATAGAGGGGATTAAAAGCCATGAATACAGAAAAAACTAAAACACTAAGTAGCTTACTTTTAGAGTTTCAAATGTTTGTTCCCAGTTAACAAATTTTTCAATCAAATCAGGTGGATCTTTCCTTGTTGGATAGTTTGCTTCAAGCCATCGAGTAATCGTATGAATCTATAAATAAAGTATGCGGATGAGTTATTGAATTCAATAAGAATATGTTTGTCGTGACCACATTTACTTTCGTAATGTATAGTAAGTATTAATATAAATTTTACCTCTCTCAAAGCTTGATTGCGATGTACATGCTGATGAACTGCTTCAATTTCACTGATATGGTAAACATCACTTGTGTCACCGGATGTTTCCATCCTAGTTTCATCGCCACTCAGACGCTCAAGGTACAAATTCGCTAATAATTCCCAGGTTTCAATTTCAGCTCGTAAACTCTGCTTCAGCTACACAAAATAATCATTTAAACTTTAAACAACCATTTCCAAGTAATAGGGTACCACTCCTCCCCAGTTATTCCAGCTAAAAGATTGACAGCACATAATGAAAGGTTAAAAATAATGTATATAAGCTCCGTACCTTAAAAAATAAATTATCATTCACATCCGTATCAGGAGGTTTTTCTGACTCTTCAGCCTGTCGCAAGAAATATTTCCATTTGGATATAACATCGAAAAGTTGGTTTGGCGACTCCATGGGTTGTAATGCGATAAGGAATTCATGGTATAAACTCTCCATTGTCTAAGATTTTTCAATTCCAAGACTTCAGTCCCTTTACTAGCAATTAGATCTTAAATCTCTCGATACCTAGAATTGAGCATAATTAAGAATTATTGATTATCGAAACAGTAAAATGTTTGTTTAACCTAACAGTCATTTGATTATGATCCACAATCATGAATTCAAACTTTAAAGTTCTTTTTTTTTATGTATTTACAGCTGGCAAGAACAACCATGAATTTTAAAGAAAGTAAAAGGTTTCAAAAGAATTACAGAATTTTTTTATAATATTTCATTATTTATAAATTAGCTATTAGATTAATTCATGTCATATATATGATATGAGCTATTCTACACGACCCTCGGATGGTAGCAATAACTAATTCTTCAATCATTTTAGAAGGAAACCGCAATTCCTTTCGAAATTACTCAAAAAATACATCTGGCATTACTACCACTGCTACCAAAGTTGAGGGTCGAAGTGTGTAGAGTATATAGTTACAATTCCTTAATTGTTATTATATTGAGGATACTGGATTTACAGCAATCAAATGTTGAATATCGTGTAAGACTCACTTTTAATGCTATGCACTTGAACTAGAAAGATACCTATGACCTAACGCACTGAGCAATTGACTCCTGATTACTGATGTCGAACTCTGCTACTTTACATTAAACATCAAACCACTGGAAATCCATTACCATACCACTGATACTGGTCTAAAAGCACATTTTTAATTTTTAATAATTTAAAAATGTTAAGGATGAAGATTAAATACAATTAACCCCCCGAAAAATGTGGAACGGTAAATGAAATAATAGTAGATATAGCCGGCAAGTTGAGGAGGTTACGTTGTTACAGACACACTACGCTTTTTTTCAGTGCATTCACTCATGCTACATATAACATTCTTGTCTGCCCCGTTCAATCCAACGGATAAATAAGGCTTGCTTGTTGGAAAATATGTAGAGACGTGTGGGAAGGTGGAAAGTACAAGTGGGATTGGGAAATCAGCAAAAAGTATGCGCTCGTCTTTCCTTTGGACAGGATTCGTCATTAGAAGTCACATGGATTTTAAAGCGAGCGAACGCATTGAACTCCACTGATTGGCCATTATTCGTATAATGTTTTTCCCCGCCAAAATATAAAATAAAGGATTCATATTTCGTCATTTCGTACTCCAAATAAAAAGTGTTTGTTTCTACCTATTTTGATATTTATTGTTTACTTAATAATACTATCTGTTCACTTTTCATTGTCGATCTGAAAAACATTTACAGCAAAAATGCGAGTGTTGACTGTTGTCTGACTTG
>JAQFZE010003363.1:0-12734 GCA_034695245.1 Dicyrtomina saundersi | reverse complement strand
ACTTGAGCTGCATTAGTCAGCTACTAGTCTACGGTCCGTGTTCGTCTGTTGAGTCCGTGGTGCTGTGCTGGTCACTGCAGCTATAACGTGGTACTTTTTACGTAATTATTATTTTTTCTTCAGATTAAATATAAAAATACTAAATAATTCCTCTGGACGGAACGGGAACACGGAACAGGGTACTTCTTGTATTAACAATCAATATAACTAATATAGCTATTGATATATACTTCGTTGTTCGTGCATCATCTCAGCCTGGACTTTGTATTGGTAAATATTTTTCGGATCACATTATAATCATAATAGTTACACACGCATTAATTGTCTACATAACTATCAACTATTGAACTACTGTTTAGTTACAGGCTTGAAAAGTTGTTGTCATTTAATAACGGGCCCCCGACCCTTTTGTCGTTTGTAGAAGGGATCGGATGGAGTAATAAAACTGATTTCAAACCAATGTACTGTTAAAACTATAACTTTTGTTCAAGAAAACATCTTTCCGTCAACTTCAGCATCAACTTCAAGCATCCTCATTATATTATATCTATAATGTCCAACTTCATTTTGATTTAATTAACTATGGAAGTAACTTCTTGAATCAAGTCTCAGTCAGTCCCTATCCTAATACAGATAAAACTAACAAAAGAGTCAACAATTTCACAGCCATCTTATCCTGGATTATTATCCTATAAAAAAGACGGCCTTCAAACTTCAAACTACTGATATTCATCAAAAAGTAGACATTTCTTCCACTAGCTTACCTACTTTACTTCAAGTGCATATACGAATTTGGAACTGGACCTGCGGTATCTAAAGCTTACTAATTAAAGTAACCGCCATGCTGAATGTTGGAATATTAAGAATAATATATAACTAAAGTTGAAACTAGTTTATTTGACAAAACTCGTTAAAATTATCGTGTGGTTCCTACACCAGTCAATAAAAATCGTTCTTGCCTATTGTCATCGTCATCGCAGCTCGTGGTCGTAGCACTAAAATATCAGCTACTTAGCAGTGTAGTGCCGTTTTTATTCAAATTTCTTCGAGAAAATCATATTCGTCAAGAACAGCCTATCTACATATACAGTAATGAGTAAGTACCACACCACCACCTGTAATTTTTGCTGTGATAGTTGAATTTTTATACCTGTATTGAAAGTCAACAGCGATGTGGAGTTCGAGTGGTTTAATTCAATCATTAAACGTATTGCTTAGTTAATCGAAATCGGAAATTATCTACAAACACTGCTCCAATATCAGATACAAGAAGAAACTAATAATTTATCGCTGATAACAACTTCAAACTGTCTGTTGTTGAGTGAAAAGGAAGAGGAAATTGGAAAATAAGGAAATGAAATTAACGTGAATAAATACACAACGACATTATTTTGTAGTAATTGTTGAAATTGTCGCACTTCGATTTTTATTTGTTAGCTGCACTTCGTCCATCATCTGACATTCAGTTGTGTATGTACATGGGTGTACTTAGGTGGGTATATAAATTATATATTTACACTCCTAATCAGTCAATGTTAATATCAGTGCTACTTACGATTAGTACTAGTGATTAATGCAATTACCTATAGAGCGAGTGCAATCGGAACAAAACGACAAATAAACACGAAATCAGTAAGTACATTCTCTATATACTTTCGAATTTCGAACATCTTTATGGTTTGTTAAGTTTATCTTATCGGTCCAACTGAATAGTGAGCTTCTTATTTCTGCCTAGTTTGCTTTAATTTTGAATTTTGATTTCCACACTATACTGGATAAATCAAAAAATCAACTAGCATTGCAAATTAAGGGGGCAATCAATATCGCGTGTACAGAGGATCATGAGTCGACCGTTTACTGTATAAGGGCGGAAGTTTTGTTGGAAATTGAAATAAATTACGAATAAAAAGTACCTACCATATAGCAGTACTAATTTGCTACTTGTGCTGCTAAACTTTCGTTGCAGACATTTCAACAGTCCATTGATGGTGCAATAACGGCTAGATAAATATTACAGATTTATACAAGAAAGAAAATTGTGTATCAAAACCTGTCATTTTGTGATCGGAAACTTACTGTGTTTTAATCTTTCACTTTAATCTATTTCAAAATTTCAAGAAAAAAACCCAAGCAATCATATAACGGGTACAAAATTTGAGTGCACATTGGTGTTTTATATCCTTGGATATATTAATACAAATTTCATTAACTAATTAGCAAAGTGAGCTGCATCTCTATAATATCACTGTCGCCAACCGTTGACCGTTGACCGTGTATTCTGGGCACTGGAAACTGGAAACTGTGCTAATAGTAACTGTGTTCTTATTACAAAGTCGTATAACTCTCCAGAAAGTGCAGTGCTCCGGAGTTTATCTAATCCAGTAAATTACTTTAAAAAATCTATAATAAAACATGAGTAATCAGGACGGAGATGATGAGAAGACGTCACTGCTGGGCAGCTTAACTGGTGGCAACCGAAAAAATTACTCCCTTCAGGTATAGTTAAATTCATTATAAAAAACTTGTATACTACTACTTTTTTTCATACAGAAAATAAATTTTAGTTGCAGTTTGTCTCTGATTTTTAAGTAATTATTTCAGATTTAGTCTTAATGTTAGTCTTGTATTAACGTGTTATATAGTCAGCATAGGGGAAAATGCAAATGATCCTTGCATAATTCTCCATCCTCCATTCTACTACACAACAGGTTGCATGCTCATACTTTATACACGTGCTCTTGAGTAGACGGATATTACCTACCTACATTTACATAACCAATTTTTTGTCGTGTATGTTATGTGATGTGTACATATGAGTAAAAATTTTCCCTACCTTAACATCGTTGCTTACTTAAAATTAATAACAGCATCAAAAACATTACAGATATATAAATGTAGGACTATTTCAATCTGTATAGCACGGAAATAGGTATATGTATAGCTTTTAATTTAACATTGAAACGCATTAATGGATTTTCTGGTACACTGCTAATAGTGTGTGACCAAAGTCTAGTTTACACTTCATCATATCTGTAGATAAATGCGACGCATAAGGTAGCAATAACTTGTAATATTTGAAGTAAAGCAATCTTTGCTGAGATAGAGTGTGACTTCTTTATTTCACAGATATAGCAATTCCATTAATTTATGATCTTCAAACGTGTTATGAAAATTTTGAAATTATTCAATTATTACTGGTGTCATAGTTCGATTCCTTAATAAGCTTTTGGATCTCCTATCTGAAACATGCGTTAGCGCGTCAGTCCGAGTCCGACAGTACATTAGATTTTTATGTGTATTATATTCGATTCATTTCACACACACCTTTGTACTTACAGAATTTACCGACATATTATACACACAAATAATAGTACAGTACTATTAAGCATTGTTAACTGAGTAATATAGTTTCTTCTTTCTTGAAGATTTGACGTCTAGCCCCTGCTAAGAATTTACAAGCCAGTTAGTACTACCACTGCTGAACCGGACTTGTCAACATTTACGAATTTATTAGATATGAACTTAATTGCACTAATACTCCTCCCTAAAAGTCAGAGCCTTCCTTATTAAATTGACTAAATTAATTCAAAAATTGCACGTCAGTAGGTACAACTTTCTTAGGATGAGATAGTCGATCCACTATCAGTAATATACAAAGCTGAATTAAGCAGTATTAATAAGGATTAAGAATGTTTAGCTCAATTTTTACACATTAGTATTTTATACGTACGGAATACATTACTAGGCATAATGATATGTTCCACCCAAATCGTTTCCACTTTGCCAATAATTGCTATTATGAAAACTTTTGTCATAGATATGTGTACCACTGTCCATTAGGTATATAGGAAATAATCAAGTCGTGCGTTTTAATTTTGTTAATGATAGAATACAATATTTCTATATAATATAATGCTGACTGGCCTTATAAGCTTTCCTATCGTAAATGGTATGCTAAACTTTTAACCAGTAAACCTGGCCTTGCTTCTCCCTGTCCGACTGCGTAAATCATATTATAAGTTGTCAAGCCACTGCTGCGTGCGTGTAAAAAAAACGGAATACCGCGTGGTTACCTATTATATAAGAGAGACAAAAAATAAAAAGATATGAATCTTTCGATTGAAAAAATCTTGTACATAAGGAAGACACACACACAAGCATAATAATATGTATGTACATATACACGGATTTCGTGTAGCTTCAGGTTTCGCACAAAAATCGAAATCCTGCTCGAATAATTGCTAGGCTATCTGTGAACTATCTGTATGAATGGGCTAGTCGTAGTCGTTAAACTATATAACATATCGTCTGTAAAGAACCAAAATGACCCATATCCAATTTAAACTAGAATCAAAATGATCTATGTCATAAAAACAAAATGAGAAACATGCGTAGCATCTTAATTAAGAGCTTTTGAAAAGTGTAAAATGTTCTATTTACATGTTTTTTAAAAAGCGTAAAATGTTCTATTTACATGTTTTTGGAAAGTGTCAAAATGTTCTATTTACATATTTTTTAAAAGTGCAAAATATTCTAATTAAATGCTTTGAAGACATGTTTCAATAATTTTGTAGATAGTGGATTTTGTTTTTATAGCTACAAATGGATATGGGTCATTTTGGTTCTTCACAGATGATATGGTATGGTACTATGCCATGGTACGAGCAATATACATTATACGAAAAGATTTTAAAATTTAGTATGTAAATATTTTATTCCACCTGTCATGTACGATCTCTTTTTAATTATTCATGATTTTTTTGAAGTAGAATACTGTCTTATCCCTTGAGTAAAGCATATATAGGCATATGTCACACTTGTCACCAAGAGCTTCCGTTACTACGCGCAGCATTTTTGTAGATTTTGTTACATTTCAATTCTTTTAGTGTTTTACTTTTATTTATGAATTAAAAACTTGTGTAGCATACAACAATGCCGAATAATTACAATGCAAAATGGTTCTTAATTTTTTGCTTTATGTAGTTGTCTACTGATTAGAAGGCAAAAAAAAAGACAGGGTATATAGTGTCAAATTTTCAAACATGAGAAAAAATGCAATTTTTTTGAGTCATACGATAGGAGCCCCACAGGGAGAGATCATTTTCCACTTGAACATGAGAATCCACAAAACCCCAAGATGCACATAGTGATTCAGTGAACGCAATGCTAAAACTTAAACCCGTTCTTCTGGAGATGTGATTTGGAAAGTTCAAGGGATGTACATGTACACATTTTTATTAGCGTGTCTAAAATGTAAAAATTAAGAAAATAACAGTGCGTGCACTGCACTATGCATATTATACTGCACGTAGGTACACGCACTTTTTCATTTTCATTTCCATTGTTGATGTTGAGGTTGAAGGGAAGGCTGTAGCCGATTGTCAAAAATTATCGTTAGTATCTGCTGTGTAAATTATGTATTGGTATGGATTATGGGTGCTTCGTCCTCTAAAACGTGAGGATGAACTTCCGCGTTGTTGGGATAAATTGTCATACGAATGCAGTCAGTATTGAAAAATTGAAAGCCTACTAGGCTGTGAATGTGAATGAAATAAATTAAACGTGAATAATAATGTGATTTAAAATCCTTTGAAAATTATGGCAGGATTCACTCAACCCAATTTTCACCAATTCGGGCTCGAATGACGTTCCAAATTTCAGAAGTATCGAGATCTCTCAAAGAACTGAGCCAATTACTTATGCCTGGTCAAATATTAATGTTTGGGTTGGAGCTAATGGCAACGGGAACGGGAATGGAAAAGAAAATGGTCAAAAAGGCTCGAGTCCCATTGCTAAAGTTCCAGACAAAGACAAATGGTTTTGGCAAAGGGGAAAAAATGGTGCTGTCTCCAAGCAAATTTTAAATAATGGCAAGTTTTTTTCAATAATTACGTATAGTACAAATAATTATGTAGCAATTAAGGCATGCATGCTACCGACGCTTTACTATATCCACAGACACTTTCGGCACAAAAAACAGATTTTCTCTAGAAGCATAAATTAATTGCCTAAAAGTGAACAAACGCCAAAGTGTGAACGATGAAAATTTTCATCAAAATATTTTTCAAAATTTGGAAATTTTAAATGTCCGTGTTGTAGAGGTTGTACAGACTTCCGTAAGCGTAGTTACTAACAATATGATATTATGTCATGTTAATCGTTTTTTTTTAATGCTTGCAGTTAGCGGGGTTGTTCGACCTGGAGAACTATTGGCAATAATGGGAGCTAGTGGAGCCGGTAAAACGACACTTTTAAATGTGATGACCTTTCGAAGTAATGGGAAATTACGTGTTAGTGGGGAACGAAGTATTAATGGAGTTCCTGTCGGACCAGATATTCTCACATCCTTATCCGCATATGTTCAGCAGGATGATTTATTTATTGGAACTTTAACTGTTCGGGAACATTTGGTATTTATTAGATTTTACGATTTTTATTCATTTTTGTTTAAAAATTATCCACGCTTTTAGTGAATTAGATGTTTCTAGTGTTGTCAATTATAATGAAAATCTTGTTTCTTAAGTACAATTTTAACTCTGAAATATAACTTTTATTACCTTAATAGATTTTTCAAGCACTAGTAAGAATGCATAGACATATACCGTACAAACAACGTATGAGGCGGGTGGAGGAAGTAATACAAGAGGTAAGCTCACGCAGCGCGTCTCCTTTAATACAGTATAAAATTTAGAGGCATATTTCAATTTCTGTTGGTGACGTGTAAATATGCAATAATGCAATTAAAATTAAAATAGGTTTTCGTATTTAAATAGTGCTAGAAAAGTTGAGAAGTCTTCATTCCCTCGTTCAATTAAAAGTCTGGCTAAAATTAACTTTTAAGTTTTCGAATGGATGTGGGCCAAGACCAAAGCGACTCAATGAAAGATAGAATTTAGGTGTTAAATTTTTAAAGCTTGGTCGTTGAAAGTTTGGAGGAAAACCTTTCAGTGTAAGCAGTGCTTAATGAAAAGGTTGATTTGCTTCTTTGTCTCAAAGTACTTGGTGCCTTGCCTTGTTGCTTGTGATTACAGAAAGTTTTAAATCTTTGATGGTTTGCCTGACTCGAATTTAATTTAATATATCCGAATTTCAATTTTTGAAAGTTAGTTGCGTAAGTATAATACCATGTGAAAAGCACATTGACTGTTGACTGTATGCGTAAAACCACTCAACTCATCAATGTTGACGTTAAAAACATGCTCCATCAGAAAGAAAGCTGTCAGGATTGTAGACATTGATTATAGTGGGTCCACTGACTAGTACATTATCCTGTCAATTCATTATGATTTCACAGTTGGGCCTCACAAAATGTGCGGATACGTTAATTGGCGTGGCTGGGAGACTCAAAGGTATCTCCGGAGGGGAAATGAAGCGGCTCGCCTTTGCCAGTGAGGTAAACTAAAACATAAAATCTCATAAAAGATTTTTGTTTTATTTTTCATTTATTTTCAATTTCAAACATTTGCATTTTGCTTCGTTTTGTTTTTTAATTTGTAATAGTGTGTCTTGTGTTTGTTGCATATTAAAATGGTACAAAATATCAGTACCTATGTTCATATTTGGCATATTTAATGCAAGTTGATCTGCTTACGCGTTTGCAACGCACTTTTTAAGCGTCTCGTGGTATGATTTTAAGATTTTGAGTGATTGTATGTATATACTTGCTCTGTTAACTGTTAAGTAGTTCCCTACATATGTGTGAAAATGTTTAAGTACTGTCCAGCATATTTCCTGCGTGTTAGAATTGTGTAGTTTGACTATAAATTTTTAAATCAGTTTATGAGTTTTTTGATGACGGCTATGCTTTTCTGCTCTCGAAAAATCAGGTTCTAACAGATCCTCCCATAATGTTTTGTGATGAACCCACCTCTGGTCTGGATTCATATATGGCTCAAAATATTGTCGAAGTACTCAAGTCAATGGCTCAAAAAGGGAAAACAATTATCTGTACCATCCATCAACCATCCTCAGAGGTCTATGCTATGTTCGACAGAATTCTTCTCATGGCTGAGGGACGAATCGCATTTCTGGGCAATGCGAAGGATGCTGTTGGTTTCTTCAAAGAGTAAGAAAAAAAAACATTTTTATTTTTTTTTACAGAAACTTATTTATTTTTTTTAAACAGCAAAAAAGTATGAAAATGAAGCCCACTTTATTTTAGCAGTTGCATCGTATCGTTGGATTTTAAGGGCATATAGAATGATAAGCTAAAAGGATATTTTTGTGCAAATCTGGACTCAGTTTTTACATAATCAATCTTTGGCAATTCCTTTTTGTAGGTAATTGTTGTAATCAGTCAGTAGTCAGTTGCTGGTTGTTATGTATTAAGTTTGTTTGGTTACATACATATTGCCTAATCTCAGAGTAAAGGATGGGGCACGCTGGCTAATTTTTCTTTTTAGTCTTGACCTTGAGTTAAAAACATGTAGGTACTGTCAGTACTTATGTTATTGTACAACTTTTTGTCATCGCTATCGGCTCATGGAAGTACCTGTACCGTACATAGATCTTACGTAAAGGTTAGGGTCCAAAGGGGTATGCGTAATCTAATTCTTCAATCACAATTTAGCACAACTCTGCGTTACAGGTGTACGTACCTACCCATCTAATAAGTGCCTATAAGTAAAGATGGCACGTAGTAACGTAGTTTAGCTTTGAAATACTTTGAATACACATTCCGATCCGACATCAGGCACAGAAATGCCCAAGGCAATAAAATTGGAGAGTGTGATTGACATTTTTTTTTGTTGTGCTTGGGACATCGATGTCAACCGCTGATGTATTTATGTGATTTTAGTACTTTTTAGTGTAAAAAAAATTGAAAAATTGAATCGAATGCCAACTGCCAGTACTAATTATGCAAAAATCTGCAATTAATTTCGGGAGAGTGCTTATAGATGAAAGACTTATTATTGTACTTAACTAATATCGATCATGAATAAATGAGTGGTTTTTTCTTGACGAAAATAAACCAGTTCTGAAGGATTCTGGGCCTAGGGGACATGTAATTACAAGAATACAAGTCATTATATGGCTTGAGCCCTGAGTCATGAACAGCATTGAAATTGGCAAGTAGCCAATTTCCAGGTGTGACATAAAATAAATTATTGCATGTCAATTAGTATAGGCTCTCACACTCTTTAGAATTAATCCAATCATAAATCTGTTAATTAATCTCCATTCCAAATACATGTAGTTCTTTCACTCCGATAAACACGTGAAATCTCATTTGTTAGTAATTTTTTTGTCTGTTTCGTTTTCGTTACCTATCTCTACATCATTTGTATAGAGACCTTGAGAAAGTACTCGTCATCGTCGTTGCCGTTAAATTAGATACTGGAATGTATTGCATATAGACACTACAACAAACACCGAAATACCATTGACTTACACACGCAAAGACAGGTGTCGACATTGAAATTGAATTGCATACACGCAGTCGAAGGCGTCAAAGCTGTGAACAAAGGGGTTTTCCTTATTTCTTGTTTCTTTTTATGCCTGTCATAGCAATCATCACGGTTATTTGTGAAACATCTTTATGAAATCAGCTTTTACAGATTTGTATACGGCAGACAGCAGAAATTATAAATGGTCAAATAAACACGGATGATTATTACGATTAAGGTGTACATTTTGGGGGTAATTTTCTAGTAGATTTGATTAGGAATTTGGGATTACATTAAAATAAACTAATATAAAACAACATTGGACAAGACATACTTACATACATATTAGGGATCGTCCACAAATGACGTCATGGGCAGGGTCAGTGGGTCTACTTGGCTACTGATCAATTCCCATGCTAAAGATAGCCATTTGCGCAATGGCTATAAGCTGATGACAGGGTCTTAAAAAGCGGATTTTTCAAAGACGTCATTGTGGAAGATCTCCTATGTTGTCTTGCCGGAGAAAAACGTGAAAATATTCATGATGGCAAGTATATAAGTAAGCAGTTTGCAAGGAATTCTAACGATAGCAGGTGTGATGCGTAATTAATTGCATGCAAAATCCATTTATTTATCCTGTTTCCCATGATGGGTACTACAAATTAAACAGTAAGAATGGGTACACGTAGTTTTATGTAACGTATGTACAGTAAGTGGTCCTCTTGAAATTTTGTTGAGTTGTAATAAGTCTGCCAGCAGTTTATTTCATCTCTGTCTGTTGTCTTACGCGTTGACAAACAAAAACTTGCACGAAAGGCGAAGGGCCGATAAAGGAAACAAAAAAACAAACAGAACCACTGAAACTTCGTTTATTTTTTGCACATTCTTCATTCGACACACTGTGATACATAGTGAGACAGAGTTAAAATTCAGGATGCATCAGACGTCGACGTCGTAGTGAGCATGCACTCGATCTCCCAAGCACATTATTTTACCTGAATGCTTAAATTACACTTATGTAACAATGCAAATTTAAATTGCAATGAGAAAACCTCCGCAGATTTTATTGGGTATTTCTTTTTTTTTACGCCTTTGCACCTGCTGTGCTGTGCTGGGAGTACCTAATAAAGGTTTAAGATTAAGAATACTTACTACTTTACGTGACTGGGACTGGGACTGGACCACAAGTCTTATTGTTAGGATGTATTTATTTTGCAAGGGCGTACATCAGAAATACCTACAAAAACATGCAAGGCATGCAAATTTTTTATGCAATTCACCTACTATGCGGCGTCTTGGCAAGGTTGGATTTTAGCTACACAGTTCAATTCAGGGGTGATAGTAGTGTGTGGTTGATAGGCCTCTTTTGTGTAGGATTATTACATGTTGTCAGTAGTAATAAATTATTATGAGGAAAATTGAAGAATACTATATTACTTTTTTCCCGTGCATTCACACGGACTTGTTAGAACCTTGCCTATGCAAACATTTATTCTATATAAGTGTATAGTATAAAGCAGGTACTTCATATATTCATACAAGGAATATTCATCTAAAATAAAATGTGTGTAGAAAGTAGACATAAATGTATCGGTGAGCCACAAGGAGTTGAAGGGCTGCGTCCATCATTATTAATCATTGATTATTATGTAATGAAATATTTAATACATAGTTATCTGTCTTCTCTAATAGACTTTACATAACGATGCTGATTTCATACAGAATAAACAAGGTGCCTATCTCTGGTACTGGTACTGGTACCTACTTGTTTTCCTACATTCTTTCATACCACATTCCTTACACTAGACAATATAGAGACCAGAACCAGACTACCAGACCAAAATCAAAAATAACCGGTCGTAAAAAATAAAGTCTTAAAAAAATATTCAATTCGGTTTGGCATTGGCATTGGAATCGCAATGGTCGTAAATAATATTCAAATGAGGTCCTATTTCTTATTATGTAAATGTTTTATTGGAGGTATTGTATTTAATTTCTCTTTTATTTCTAGCTAATAATTATTGCATAATTTTGTTTGATTTTAATTTAATTTTTAATAACTACTATATAGCAAAAGGAAAGAATGCTGCTATAGGTTAAGTAATAGTCAGGTCCACTCGTCTCGTAGTTGTCCAGTTTTACCTGTTGCTTATCCTAAGGCCAACATTAGCACCAGTGATACTAATATTCGAGATGATGCTATTTCCTATGCCAATTAAGTCGTAAAGTAAAAACGTGGGTTGGATAAAAGATTGTAAAAAAATCCATTTGTTTTATTAGTTGGTACATTACCTTTGCACACTATTTACATTATTTTCATATCATGTTTTAGTCTCGTAATCGTAATCGGGATTAATATTTGAGAATAAAGTTTTGACAAGGGTATGTTGTGTAACCCTTCAAATCCTGATTTCTTGTTTGTATTTTTGCATATGGGCTATCGTAGTAAAGATTAGAATGCTAGACAAAACAAGGGTTATAAAAACTGGCTAACACAACTTGGCTTTCGAAATGCATTATATTGTCATTTATGGATTTGTAATGTATTTGGACGTACTGTGTAAATGTGTACAGATGACATCCGTACAGATTCTGCATATTATAAAATACGATAACACAGTACTAATAATCAAGTACTTATGAATAAATTAAGAAACATTAAGTGACACTATACAAATATTGAATTCCAATCATAATCTTTTATGCATGCGCCGTACTACCGCATATTGAAATAAATTTTGTAACAGGTTTGTACTGCTTTACGGTGCGGCGTAATGTTAAAAACTGCCAGACAACTTGAAGTTTTGAAGTATCATGTAATTCACTTTTTACCTATGTCATGTTTTTTTTTATGAATTTTTATAGACAAGGTTTCGAATGCCCAACAAATTTCAACCCTGCAGACTATTTCATTCAAACACTGGCCATTCAACCGGGCTCAGAGGAGACGTGTCGAGAGGCTGTTCAGAAAATATGTGATTCATTTGAGACTAGTAAAGAAGCTAAAGAAATTAAGGTTAGTATGCTTTCGTAGGCACCTACCTAGTTACTTGAAAATTGAGCTTACAAACGCATACTTAGTAAATGCAAAATGAGCTGTTAGTGTTTAAAAAAAATTGATTGTATTTATACTTCTAGAGCCTTTTACAAGCAAATTATGGAGAAAGTTCCGAGCTTTTACTCATGGAAGCATCTTTAAAAAATCGTTCACCTTACAAAGCATCCTGGTGGGCTCAATTTAGAGCAGTTTTGTGGCGGTCATGGCTGTCTTTGGTCAAGGAGCCGATGGTACTCAATGTCAGAATTCTTCAAACCTTTGTGAGTGGATAGAATTCGATTATTATGTAT